>JAGVSQ010008756.1:0-14135 GCA_022683975.1 Rhyacophila evoluta | reverse complement strand
TTAGAATTTAAAATCAATTTCCATCAAGCACCATCAGTCAAAAATATTAATTATGAGTAAAATTGTTGGAAATCAATTATCATTTGTTGCATGTAGTTAGTTCTTCGATTGGTCCGGTTTTAAATAGTCCAGCAAGTCGATGAGACCGATTAGCCAGACTACGGGAGGTGTTCCTATTTTTCGAAAATAGTTTTCAACATGCAGCTACTTTAAAATTGTAAACCTTTATAAATCTTATTTGTTATAAAGTATATTGTAACGGTATCTGTGAATGCATAATAATTATGCAACAAAAGCAAGTAGACTATCAATCTATTATCAATTTAAAAATACTATCCATATTAAAAATTATAAAATTTATTACAGCATTGATTACTTGACTCGTACACGCTCATAATAGTGCCCGTAATTTATAATGAAAAAAAAAACAATATTGAATTCACTAAAAAACATTATTTGTTTGTGAAATATATTCTGGAAGAAGATTTAGATATATCTTTATCGAAGATTTTAATAAAAATAATGCAAGTTTGCGTTTTCATAAATTCTCCATGTAATGTAATAGTAGGCATGTCTTCTCTACTTCATCTTGTTTCTGCATAAATAATGTATGTACGAATATAAATCAACACACACAATGATGCACACTATTAATTATTATTATATATTCTTTTGTTTTCCACAATATGTATGCATTAATATATTATAATACAATATAAAACAAGTTACACGTTCGAGAAATACAATAATTTATTACACGGATCTTACAGCTTACACAACAATAAATTTAAAAAATACAAGTTATAAATGACATAATAAGTAATAATTTTGACGATTGGTATAATAAATGCATATCGACTAAAGTCGTTACTAATTCGTCAGGTGGAACAGTTAGATTTTGGCGCCTTAAAAGACTGTAGAGATCCAAAGAATGTATTAGGCAGAATTTCCATCACAATCTAGAAGGATCCAACGTTATTGGAGAGTGTCAGAGAAGAATGATAACGGCATTGTTGCAGTAAAAATACGTACATAATTATATGTTATTGATTATTTTTATGTTCATATGTAGATGAAGTGGATTCTTTTTACTATCTTAATTTCCTCTAAATGACAAGATAACGCATGCGTAGCCTTGACAAAATTTTACTGCCATATAAATCACAGGAAATAATTGTACTCTATTAAACACCTCTATGTAGTTAATTGGACAAGATAATTTATTCATCTTTATTACATTCACAAAATATACCTGAATAATTATTTTTGACGGCTATCATACATAGTTCATTGAGAGAATATTTGTCGTATGATAATACATATCTAATTATCAGACTACCGAATGCAAGAAGTTGTTATAGAAGAGTTACAAAAAACTTTGAATATAAGATCTTTTTATAATGTAAATTACCAACGAATTATTTAATTTTTATACAATGCCGAAGTTTTACTGACATCAACGAACTCAAAACAGGCGTCAACGTTTTAATTTTTAATCCAGTGTTCACGAAATAAAATCCTCGGTCGTACATGATGGGAGGTGATCAGCTTTGTTTGTTTTTTATTCATTTATATCAGTTTTTATTTGTAAAAACAATGTCACCTAACCTCCTAATTTATAGTTTTATATACATGATATTAAAAAATATCTACACCGCAAAAAAGACAATTCACAAAATCTTTTTTTTTAGATAAACAAAAAATGCTCGATACATGAAAGTACTTTTTATATTAAGGTACTGCACCTTAAAAAGTTATGTTTTAAAGTACTGTAATTAAAGCCTTTATGATGAAAATTACGTATAAAATTGTTGAGTCTTAAAAGCAACCATATATTTCCGGCCAACTGGTTAATGATACTTCATAGCATCTTTACTATTTTAAAGAAGCTTACGTAAATTGATTTTATAACAATTTATAACACTTTTATTACTCTTATTATTACTTACAATACAAAGCAATCACTTGAAGATCGTGTATATAATTACATTAATTGCTCAATTATTATTGAGGTAATATTTTAAGAACTTAAAAAAGTACGTGATGGTTATGCAACTCAAGTAATTATTAACGTGTGAACGATTTTTAATTTCGGCACACGTACTTTAGTACACACCTATTATTTATATCACGATTATATTGTTGACTCATGGTTGTGTATTGTAGAAACATTGCAGTACGAAAAACATCTTTATTATAATATAAATAAACAGAAATAATAATAATAATGAAGGATTTTTAATGTAGAAACCTTCAAGCAAAGAAGTTAGTCAATGTGTAAAAACAATTTAATATAGTATAACTAGCTATATACGTATACAATAAAAAGAAATAGAACGTACACACATAGATAAAAATAATACATTTTAAGAAATGTTATGTTTTCATAGAAATAACGTATTGAAATACATTCCGCAGATTCTCTGATAGCTATAAAAATAATGAAAATAAAAATTAAGTTATATTATCATCATTGGCATTAAAAACCAAATAAACCAATCTCTCATAAACATGTAATGAATACTCTTTGCTGAAGGTTCTTAGAAGAAAGAATATGTGTTTGACTTATTCACTGTGGTGATTTTTCTAATCATTTAATATTCACATAACTTCACGTACTATCTTTATTATACAACAAAGTGTAAAATATTGTACAACCATTTTTATTTTGCAAATAATTCACTAATTACTGATTATTTATAAATGTTTCACAAGTGAATAAATAAAACAACGTTAACAATTAAATTCGTAAACTATTATAAAACAAGGCACTCGACATAGAAAATAGCACGTGTTAGGCATATAGGCCTTAGTTAAACTTTGCAACTATCTCCAACATACATTTTCATTACATTATATAATATTATATAAATAGGATCCTTAATTAAGTTGTGAAAGCATAATTATTTTGTATTTTCTTAATATAACTTTTCACGATGTTCTCATTTCCACCCTATCCCCTTAAAATTAGTTCTTGAAAGTATAGTTTGAAATTTAATCATAAAGCGGATTTGTAAAAATAACTTGGCTTTTCATTATATATTACTAAGTCTTTACAGATCTAACATCTTATTAATAATACGCACATTTTAAAACACCAATATAATGAACGAATAAATAATAACTACGTAGCTACACATTTAACTGTTCCCTTTTCCTTTCCAAACTTGACTGTATAATTTATTCTAAAGATAAACTTTGAAGGTTTTTAATCTGATGATTACCTTAATTAATTAAGATATTTTCTCTGAAGAATATTTATAATGAAATAAGTAATGGGTAGATTGGACGTGTACTAGCAACCTAACTATAACGTTTAGTTAAAACATGAGTGCGTTGAGTGACAGAAATGTTATTAATTTGAGTGATTGTTTCGCTATAAAAATATTTTTGTGATACATTTTTTATTTAAGCCTGCCATATCTTTTGCACATCATTTAATATGCATGCTGATGACAGATGTGTTGCTTAACAATTTGCAAATACCACTTTAATTGGTTCAATAATCCGATATGCGATTTGTATTCAAAACATGCATTGACAGTTAGTCAACAAAAATCAGTTGATGCTTTAAAATTGATACGTATTATAAATCGTTCATTGTAAGCAATAACGTCATCTTTCACACATGATATTTTTTAATAAAATGTCGACTAAATAATTAACTCAGATATGGCAATTTTTGAGTTGTGGTGTCGTTGCATTTAATGACCAACATATAAAATTAATATCAAAATTATGTAAAGTAGAATAGACAAGCACTCTTTTAGTTTTAAATTTTTGAAGAAATCAATCATTTTGATTGATAAAGGTGTTTAAATCGTTTATTATTGGAAATTATTTAAAATAAATCAACGTTTCCGTGTACTAAAACTTCCTTAATCTCTTCAAAACAGTTAGATAACATATCATATTAATATCTTTTACAGTTTGTTCAACACGATTGTCGATTAACCGGTTCAATGAAGTATCTCTCTCGTATAACGTCGCGTGTCTCTCGTAGACCACCTGATTCCAGTGGGTGGACCGGGCTTAGTAAATTAGTCTCACCTGCAATTAACTTCTATCCTCACAATATTTGCAAAGGCGAATCTATTCACGTCATAAAATATAAACAAATTAAAACGTTCACATCGAAATAAAACACTTTTAAGAATTGTACATTGAAAAGACACATTTTTTCATTAAATTTAAATACGTGTAAATTGAATATTTTGTTGATTAAAAAAATACTTTTTACACATTATATATATCTGAATCAATAATTTCATGTTCAGCTCTAAATTTTAGATACCCACAATATGTGTTAGGGAAATATAATACGTTTAATATGTAAAAATTGTTGCATGTTTTATTACATAACATTAAGCTACGCTTTTGCAATATAAATATATTATATTCATATGTGTAAATCAAGAGATATTTCTAATTCTTAGCGATTTAAGGCTTTATGCGAATCAGTATTTCATTAAAGTATATTATATTTGATTATGCCTGATAATAACATAAAAATATTTTTTTAAAAAGATATGTTGAATATTTAACATTATAAAATTATTTATTTTTTATATTATTCTCAAGCTTTAGTATAATAAAAAACTATTTAATCCGCCATTATTGGATAGTCAATTCCATAGTTAAACTAAAGAAGTGGATACTGTTTTAATTAAATATCGATTCTTCCGCATATCTATATACTTTGTAATTATTTTATATCAATTACTAATAATATATGAATAAATGATAATATAAATTAAATTTATAATTTAATTAAATACATTTTTAAACTCATCAGACAGCGGCCGCCCACATACTGCGAGTTATGACAACTATTACACAATTGCGATTTACAAATAATGCAACTTCAACAACCCACCGCAATTTGATCGTATTATTGTTTTCGCACCGATAAGAAGGTGAAGATATTCACACACGTCAAATGTGAACTTTCACTGGATTATAAGTGTGTATTTTTTTTAATTTAAAATTTTATATCATTATAATAAAATGTAAGGTATGATTTATTTGCTGTATCTTTTATTTTTTACGTCCTTTTAAGATATATGTTCAATAAAAGGCAAGTTTCAATTCGATTTCATAATGCAAATATAATCTCTAACATATTATGTTAAATATTTACCTTAAGGATGTAACTTTCTATTTATAATATAAATATTATATGCAAGCGATGCTTTGTAAATGTAATAAATTGCGAAAAGAAAATACGTGTTTTGTGCGTACAAAATTACAAATATATTGATATACGAATAGAGTAAACATTTGAATATTATATAACGAGCAAAAATACAACAATCTCGAAATTTTATAATCGTTCAGAATGTATAAACCATAAAAAAACAAGAATGTTAAATGTTATCTTTATTTACTGAAAAGGACAAGTTTTTCACGGCAGGTATCCGACAATCCTTAGAGCAGGATCGGTTACGATTTGGTTTCTCCACAGAATATCTGTTAAATGTATCGTCCTATTTGCTGTTTTTTATGATTATTTTGTATTCACAAGGATCTATTTCAATAAATATCATATGCATTCGAGCGGAGACCAATCATAATCATGGAACTTAATTACATTTGAAAGATTTTTGGCAAAGCTGTGGGTGTACATATTATGTTTATTACGCTCTGGTTACCTGCATACGGGGTAATAATTTTTTTTCAAATAGAGAAGGGTGGGATTGTCTATTTTGTTAGCTGTTGATACTTGTAACTAGATTATTTTCATTTTTTCGGGTGAATTGTCAGCAATACATGTAATAATATTATTTACACTTTGACGACGATAACGAACGTTTGCCAAATCAGAAACAGTTTTGATTGCACTATTTGGACTGTCTTATAATTCGTGATTGTTTTGCTCGACGAATGAATTGCATTCACTTTTCAATTGAATTAATTCAACATTAACTTTTCTTGTGCTTTACCGGTATCAATTTTCAACCGCAGACCAGATTTCAATTTGTGCATGCACTGACTATTGATTTATTCCCATTATTCAGTAAAATTATGCGAGATATTTATTAAAGTAACCATTACGGACCAAGGATTTGTTACTAAAGATACTTACTGCATAATAAATGTAGGCTGGGTGACTAATTTAAACGTGATATCGATATACTCATATTTGTCACTGTTTTAGATTGTTACCTTTGAGATATATTGGGTTTGCGTGTTCGTGCACTTCGAAATATTAATTCTACTCGTTTATTAATCTAACACATTATGCGACGTTAATTTATCACACCTACTTGTTTTATATTTAAAAATACGGGAATTTGGAATCGAAATCGAAATCAAGTATTCAAGTTCCACAGTAGTCTGAGAAGTGAGGTCATAACCAATTTCTATGAACCAAAGAAATATCTATGGATCGTCAGCAAAAAACTTGTGATCGACCGTAAATACACATTCAAATAACTTTACTTCCAAGAATCGTTAGTGGTAATCAGGTATTTGTATATTATAAAATGTAACGTGATTTTTAAAGCGAACTGGGCATTTTTTTACTCAAAACTTCTAAAATATAAAATAGTTTTATATCTGTTTTAACGAGGGTTAAAGTTAGATTAATAAATATTGTACTTATTTCAAATAAGCGACGTTGTTGTTCCAAGCTGGTAAAATTGCAGACCATATCATTTGCACAAGCGCAGCATTGGATCATTTGGGAGCAACACATATTAATTCACAATTGTTGCTGAAACTAAATACCACTTCCCTGCTCGGACGTATATGTTTCCATTGTGAAACTATCATTATTCTACACCTGTCTTCTATCTCCTAATTCGTATATATAATATCTATGTCACTAAAAATGTATCAAGATATATGAGGATTTGTGCACATATATATACTACAAGAGTTTGTATGTATAAGATACAAATAAATACCAGTTCTTTCACTTTATAAATTGCTATTATTTAATTCAATGTAGCCGATCAGTCGTTGGAATACTTGAGTTTCTTATAAAAAAATACTCGGTAAACACAGCAGCAATAGTTTTTTTCTACAATTAACATTGTTAAATGCTTACGTAACTTTTGAAATCCACTGCAACGCCATACTATCGACAGACATCAGAAGTAATCGTTTGTTTTGTTTAACTCCACTAATTGGGTATTCTGATGGCCACTGGTGCTAAGAAAAGATAACTTTATACTTTTTTCATGTATTATTATTTTAAGTATTATACAATAACGCAATTGAGAGAGGGTAATAAAGTACCGGCATAACAATATAATATTATGCCTATAATATTTATTTTTGTTTTTTTTCATTGTGAGCATCGATAATTTATATAGACATTAAGATTTATTGATTTGAATATAATGCATCACACGATATTAGTAGAAAACTACTGTAAGGATAGGGGCAAAAACTCTTTTTTCAGCTGCGAATTAAATCATACATGTGATTATTTTTATATAATTGTCTCCTGTCGGCAGTGGCTCAGGCCCTGGGCTCAATTCAATTATGAGGGCTCTACGCCCTGGGCACAATCGTTTTTGATTTTTTAGATCTCAAATCTCTAATTTTATACATTCATCGGGATTTTTGTTGCGAAACATTTTTTTAAGTCTCACGATCATGTTAAAATAACTACATTCGTACATTTTTCCGGATTTTTGTCGCGGGAGCTTTTATTTTAGGTCTCGCGCTATATTAATAATTTCTACCTTAGTCCAGCAGTTTTTAATGTGAAAATTTGGGGTCCCTTCAATTGTGAGGCTCCAGGCGCCCCTATAACTATTATCAGGTGTCACATTTTTTGAGACAGAATAAATATTTTTTGATAATATCTTCGATACGTTTTTATTTAATATGTAGATTGTATATAATACTCGAATGCGCGGTTAACTGACCAATAATGGAATTCAAAATATTTTTCAATATCTAATATCATATATACCTATACGTGACGATTGTTTAATCTGTTTAACCGTCTAATAGGATGTGCATATTATTATTTGCATCTATATATTTGTATACCTTGTTATTTAACAATAAGTGAGATCCAAAGGCGTAAAACGATCTTTCTCAGCATTTCTTGCAATTATCACGAAATCGTTGCTGAGCAGTGAATATGTTAAATTTTGTTTCCTTGTTGTATGTGATCGATTAATAAATTAGTCGCATAGGAATATATTTTAGAATTCTATTTATAATCCTCGAAAAATTATTTACTCCGATGTATGTGGTACCAATACACTTTCTTGTAGATTTGATAGAAATTTCTGTTGGCTGATACACGTAAAGAAAACTGTACGACACGATACGATTTCTTTAATCAAAATTACACACATTATTCTCATCGCGTTCACTTTCATTTAGCGATAATATTTACAAACGTTGAAAAATAATAATTTTAGTTTCACTTCGATTTTTTTCCGCACAGAAAACACTCGGAATTTACACTTACACTTTCAGTAAGCAAGAAATCATGACTTCGCGTAAGTCTCCACATTATTTTGATGCGGAATAACAACAATAAAAGAAGAAAGAAAAAAACAATGTCGACGTCATTCTCTTAAGCATGGCGAATTCTATTACATATTATGTTATATTATTCATAATCTCGATAGTGGACTAGCACTATATAAAATAAAGATTTTTCATTACTAACGGGCACGCTTTCGTATTCATTCAGTGGTCTTACAATAATAAATTTAGTTTTGTCTATTTTCCTTTAATTTATAATATTTTAAAGTTATTGTTAATTTGTTTTTTTTTTAGATAATTAAGGAATTAAAATACAATTTACTTCCACGGGTATAGGTAAATTGTTGAAACAGTTAAATTAAGGATTGAAGGATCTAGCCGGGTAAAATAAACATAAGTATATATGTCGATAAAAAATATGTATCGAAATGAGCTTTTTTGATATTTCCATTCACATGGTAGATAGTGTTGATAATCGATATCAATGAAAGCATTGTCAGCTCAAACTTAATACGCCACATAATTTAAATTGGAAATAAAACAAAAACAATTGATGTTTTAAATATTCAGATTTGTATTTAGATTGAGGTCATGAACTTAAAGGTTTCACATATTTATTTTCATATTTATATTATTGTATTTTCACACTGTAAAACTTCTAGTGCAGGTTTATGAATGGTCGATTTTGATAATGCCCAATAAATGATGTGATGAATATCTTGCGTCCAATTTCTAATATTATGTAAATTTGTATTATTATTATGTATCTTTCTGTTCACCTAGCATAAAATACAAATTCCGTATCCAAATGGATAATTTATCCCGACACCGTGTAATAAATGTACGCTGAATATTTAATGTTAATAGTGTATAACATTATCTAAACAGCTAGGATCTAAAGTTTCTAAAGCGCTTTGTCTTGTGGTAATGCGAAAAACAAAAAAAAATGTGCGAATTTTATACAAATTGCGGATCCTCACACGTTTTTTTAGCTTGGAATGTCTCCCTGCGGTCATCAAGAATATATGTACAACATAATTCACCGTAATATACTACATATATTATCAAACAAAGGCTTTACAATTATTTTAACATTACATGCATAGAATTTGTTATAGATAATTACTGCATAATATGTACGTTAGGACTTATAATTAATTATTGATCGTAAATTAATGTAATTGAGGTTTAATGAAATTAATGCTTTTTTAATAAATAAAAATAATTGTTAATATTAGAAACAAAAGTGACTTTGCAAAATTCATAGTGTTATTGTTAAGTTATTTGTGATTTTAGATATCGAAAGTGTTCGTGCAGATAAAATTGCGATTAACAATATCGAGAGCGAGAATATTGCTCAGCAATCTTTGGTCAATGATTTGTTTCATTGACCAAAAGTTTCAAAGCAATCTTCAAACTATAGTGTCAATAATATTGACTATTCCTTCAAATAGTGAAACTGACCAAAAAGTGAATTGTTATACAATAGCTGATACCTAGTTTAATAAATACTGCAGGCGTAAATCAGACTTACTGGGAAATTGGAGAAACACATAATAAGCAAACTAGATAAAAGTTAACCTATTTCTTACACCAAGAAAATACTCCATGCTTAGTCAATTCTGAATTCCTAATACTTCACGTGCTGAGGATACATACTCATTTAAATATTTTTTACTGTTATAAGTATTTAAATAATATCATACCAATAAGCAATCATTTCAAACAAAACAAACAGAAAAATTACAAAACCAAAGCAAATACTTGTGACTACTTTCTTACATTCGAGAATCTTTTTATCTACATAGAACTACAATATTTGACAAATTATATTCATTATTACCATGCCCATGAATTGTCTTAGCAATAAAGTCCTGTCTAATGAAATAGTGATATGGTGGTTTCTTATTTGAATCCTTAAGTTATATTCAATGCATGGGTTGTTACATTTATTATATTATAGTTACGTCTATGACACGAGCTCAATTAACTGAATGATCGTATTTCTAACATTTTTTTTTTGTAAATCAACGACACTAACCGTTTTAAATATGTTTCTAAATACAACTTAATAAATGTCAGTATGACATACGAACATAATATATTGTACAATGTATAAGCATTGTATAAGCATCACATTCATTTTTACGAAAATGAATACTGTTGACTATATCCTATTGTGTTATTCTTAGAGAGCTACGACAAATCATTTAAAAAGAATCTTTGTATCAGCTTTTTATTAGTTGCTAATTAAGAAAATGTCCTATAATGATGCCAATTATCGATAAACTTCCATCTAGCCTTTTAAAACAAGTTAATGATTTTAGAATAATTACACAAGTTAAATCTTTAGTATTTTTATGTCAAGACCGGTTTCGTCCGTTAAGAAAATTAAAACTCATTAATGATGTATTAGTAAATACAACAGTCTTCTTAAAAAATAGCTTGCAAAAATGGTATACAAAAAAATTCTTTATTATTTCAATTATATGAGTTTTTAAGAACAATACTATTTTTTAAATAAAAAAATATTGAAAACTGACGCAGGTTGTAGATCTCTCTCGAGCTTCAGTAATCGCGATTGGCCAAGGTGCTTTTAATTCTGCAAGTTATAGTAGATAAGATTTCTATCTTGCCAATGCGTGCAAGAGGCAGTTGTTTTAAGTGTTTAGTTGTCTGACAATCTGTCAATTATTACAAGACGCTTTTGCGCGTGCAGCTAATCGCGTTTGCCATCTATTCGCTGTATCCGATGATAAATAATTAAGCTTTTATCTAAGATAGTTAATTTAACGTAACATTGACTAAACATTCAATTATATCGCTGAAACCATTTTTTTCTATGTTAATTTTTTTACGATTGCATTTCCCAAAAACATATATTGATAGCGACTTTGGCGTCTTAAAATAAGGATAGCTATTTCAAAATAAGTAGGGTAAACTATATATTTATCGGCCACCCACCAGTGATAGGCCACTTGGCAGTAAAACACAAAAATCGGTATTTACAAGCTTTAACTATATTTTTTTGTTATTAAATATCATTCGCAACAGTATATTCCTTACAGTGGCGTAGCTACATATTCAGCGCCCTTAAGCAAAAAAGCTGCGGCGCTCTTGTTTTTGACGAATTATTGTGTAATATCAAGTTGGCAACTTTCTGATTTTTGATCGAGAAACGGTGTCGCGTAATGTAACTTCCCTAACAAAAGTATGATATCGCGTGCGCACTTTCCTTTTTTTAGCTCGCGCATACTAATATTAGTATATCTACTGTATTACTCTTTTTAATTTTCCGACCCCATGATTCCTGCGCCTAGAGCAATTCGCCCCAACTGCTCTACGATAGCTACAGTATTTTTTCCGCGTGTGACAACACAGAGATTAGAATTAGCCATTTTGTTGAACAGGTCGCACGTTTTCACTTTGCCTGCTATTTCATAACTTTTTCTTGGTGAAATTTTTGATAGGTTGGAACAAGTACTATATTACTTTTTTAAGTTTTATTTCAAAATCATGATTTCTTATACATATTTTAATTTATAGTTCAGTTCATATGGAGGCAAACTTACATGGAAAACTCAAAAATAATGGGGTGGCCGTTCACTGAACTGAATATTTTTGGCATTTATATTATAGGCCGGGCTTTAATGTTTATTGTTTTCTTGATAAAACTGACAAAAATACGAGCATCAAGTTGATTGTATGCTTCAATATTTTAAAAATACAATACACATACATATATGCGAACACCTTTGTTAGAAAGATTCACATGATATTTTTTTAAAAGTGCGATAAGCTCATTAATTAGATAGAGACCGCAAATTTACAATTTACAATCTTTCAATGCATTAATGTATATGCCAAAAAATATGTCTAACGGCAACTGCTAAAATTAAAGTAAAAAAAAATCTTCCGTAAAGCGTTTAGTCCACTATGTTAAGTAAGAGAGATATTTGGCAACGTTTCATAACCATGAATTGTATGACTTTATTGGTAAGCAAACTTCTATTAAATTCAGCGTCTCCCATTAACTAAACACATTGACCCAGGCATCATGAAGCTTGGTCAAAGATGGTATTCTGGTCATTCGTAGCTACGCGTAATACATTAAACGATCGTTATAAAATATTGTATTAATTATCTTAAATCCAAAAAATATATGGTATTCAAATAAAAGTCTTGATTTGTTATCTTATTGTATTTAAGTCAATTAACAGCCTCTCAGTTTTATGGGACAGGATACACAATACTAGTTTATAGCTTAAGCCGTTTAAAAAAATCTATGTGTTTTATTCTCATTAGTAAATAAATTGAATTTAGTGATGTGTTATCCGACTCATCTGTAAGTAATAAACATATAAATTTATTCTTGACAGGTCATTTGACTATAATTAATACGCGTTAAAAAAACACTCTTCCTTTTAAAATAGGTTAAAATAGATTTATGATCGAAAATTCTTCACGATTTAGTAAATATTTTTTATTAGCGTTAATGTAAGTAATGTAATCATTATACAAAAAACATATTATTTTATTATGGCTAATAATAATTGAGAAGAGATATCTCAGTAAATAGGCGCCTGTTTGAAAGATTGTTATTATCATACGCACAATTTCTCAAGTCGATGGTCTCCGTGTGATGTGTATGCAAAATTCACTGTAGTATACATGATTTTCTTAATATTCTGCTACACTACCATTATAAACATACATGTATATGTAATAAGCCACCCATTCTTTCGACTTATGCGTGGTCTAATCAAAAATTATGCTTGAGGTTTTTGTGTCCAAAGAAACTATAATGCTTGAGAAATCGAGAACATCGACTGTTTTTTATTCTAAAGTGAAGAACTAATCTCTCTTTACAATTGGTAATGGGAGGAGCATTGGTAATATTTAAGAAAACTGTCTCGGTTATCAATATCTCCCACCTGAGTGAGGTGAGTTTGGACCAATGTTGTTTTATAAATTTGTAAAATAAGATCTGTCCAACTCATTGGACAAGTTCTCTTTATTTTCTTTTCTCTTTATTACCTTTAATCGATGTTATTCTTTTTGTATATAACAAATTTATTATCTTTGCTATTATTTTATGTTGTGAATGCTTTGAGTTAATAATTTGAATTTCAAACGTAACGTCGTTTCGTAGTCTACGAGAGTGTAAAATTATTTAGCTCGATTTTATTTAATGCAATAAAGCAGTTTGTTTATGTAATGTTAACAATATTACGGAGTATTGTGGTGGGACCAAGTATAAATGAATGAATGAATGAACACACGTGTGGGGGCATAGGTGTGCCTCGTCTTGTCTATATCACGAATAGCTACTCAACCGGTCCTATTTATTTATCTCCTTGTATACTCTTATTTCTTATTCAGTTATATAATATTACGACAGACGCTTTGAGTTTCATTCCAATTAAATCGATTGCTTCTCAAAATGTCAAATCGCGTTTTTTTAAATCAACTATCAAAAACTATTAAGACTTTGAACACACTCGTAGCATCAAACGGCTTATGGTAACAATTTTTACATACGACTCCTTTAATTTGATCAATTTCCTAAACTCATAATACTAGATTAAAATATACGTCTATAATTAACATGGTTATGGTATGGTTGTCTCCCCGGTAGCGTAGTTGGTAGCGTGCGCACCTAGCGATCCGGGGAATGC
>JAGVSQ010008755.1:0-14136 GCA_022683975.1 Rhyacophila evoluta | reverse complement strand
CGCTAGCAGTGATCTCACATATGGAAGTTTACCAGTTTTAAATAATTCAGAATTTGAATAGATATGTTAGATTTCCAGCTTCAAATATGATACCTTGTCAACAGATCTGAATTCATAGACAATATGTCATCTAATAACATATAATAGGCTTTTCATAAACATTATAAGGCTATGGTAAACATCAATCTTCTGAAGGTTCTATTTCTCGAGCAGTAATATATAATTATATCATTCATCATTTGTATAATTCCTTAGATTCATAAAACCTATTAATAATAATGACTGACAATTGTCAAAGCTTATCTTAACTCTAAGAAATTTCTATAACATAGTACAATATTATCCATATGTTGTTCCTAAGATAAATTAGGCTCATATTTCTCTCTAGTATTCCTAGTATTTAGATTTCTTACATATGAACTGTTATATAATTATTTAAATTAGTATTTATCTAGTTGAAATCCATTTTGAAATGTTTTAATAATCATATTAAGCTAGAACTATGCGGTAGATAAGTTTTATCGATGCTGTTTTGGCTGGTAATTATCAAGACTATTTCATAAATATTAGAGTGGAAGTTTTGTACAATAACTTTCACTTAAACATAAATATGTTATCATTAGATGATAAAAAGAAAGTTTTACGCACTCTGAATATATTTTTTTAAAATTATAGTTATTTAGAAACACTTCGGAGTAATTATTTTTCAAATACACTTTTGTGTTTCATAATTTCTTGAATAAAAGCTCGCTTTATGGAGCGTAAGATTTCAGCGTTCAAATTAAATGTATCTGCCCAGTGAAAATTTGAATACATCATATATAAAGTAGAAAAATATTGCATTCAAACGTCGAAAACTTTTACTATAGTGAATTATCATAAAAAAAAAACTACAGCAAACGAGCACGCTTATTTCACAGACTAGGAATGACTAAATTATTATATCATGTTATATTTGATATATTAATTAATATTAATTTAATAATAATGACAATATGTATTATCTTCACCATAAGTTATATGATGTAAAAACGAAGTAATTCTATGAAAAAATTAAATATAGTTGGATGGAACCTATCTGCCATTTTATATGAGCATCTTTTCTTATTTACGCGGTTTTTTTGCACGTTATCCTTTGGAACGTATCCCTCGTGTAAAAAAAATCTGGTGAATATTTGAAATTTATTGTTGTTTTTTAAACATTGTGAAAAAGGTTTTTGCAAAATAATTCCATCGGTAGGCAATAGAATCGCGCACTTCCTTCTTAAAACTAAAGGATCCACAAATAACCCCAATGAATTGATCGATGTACTAACTCGTGAAAAATATATACCTTCTATATATATATCCATATCAACTGTGGAAAGGAAAAGGGACAGAAACCTTTTTTTTATTTAAAATTAGATTTTTTTATAATCACAATACATAACACACGTTCTATGAAAATGATTTAAGCTGCAAATACCTAACTAGTATGTAAATTTAACTTTTAAGTTTGAAAAAAGGAGGGCCTGAAAAATTTTCCAACAAGAAAAAGGACTTACACCATATCAATGTTATTGATTTTTCTTAAATAACCTTTAAATTTAATATCAAATTAATTAATTCTAAAATCAGTTAAAGTTTTTGTGCACTTCAACTATGTATAATATAAATATATCTAATTTTTCAAAATTGGCCTAAAAGGATCAAATATGCGTTTTTGTGTCTCCTGTAAAGCTTGTTATGTGTAGGTTACGTCCTTTTTCACAGTCGATTTACTTTCAAAGCTATAATATCAAGTAGAGTATTTGTTCAATTTATTTTTATAATATAATTTAGTCGATATTAGAAATTGTTCTTTCGAAGTTTTCATTTTGTATAATAACAATAAACTAAATTCGGAATATTCTCTATAAAAACAAAATGTATTATTCTTGTAGTGAAAATTATAATCTGTGTATACAATTCCCAAAGTCTGGTATAAATCCAGAATAATCCATTTGCTAATATTATTCTAAAGAATTACGCTAAAGTTCACAGTAAACAAATTCCTTGCAATAATCCCGACGCGATCATGTTGACACTTGAGTTAATCTTATGGCTTTGGTTTGCCAAAAACTTTTGTGTTAAACCAACTTGTTCAACATATGTTTTACAGCTTAATATGTCTCATGGTATTTTTTTTATATCCCATATTCGCTCCTAAAGTGGAGCATATGGATCTACACAGTGTGAAGATATCCCCTCCGAAAGTGAAGTATATGGATTTTTGTAATGTGAACACGTTTTGACTGATTATTTTTCACGAGAATTGTTTGTCACTTTATAAATTGCAATTCACTCTATTAAAATTTCTAGTGTAGGGTCATTTATTTTGATAGTTTATAAATCCATTTTCATTGTTTTTCTCGTAAATCATTTTATGAATATTTACAATTCTTCAATTATACCGCACTGGCTAAAAAAATGTTACACAATCATCAAATCCAGTGTATTTTCCATTATCAGTTTGAATACTTTTAGAAACTCAGTTCTCGTTTTTCTCTCATTTTTGCAAGTGATCGAATTTTTTGAATGATTTTCTAACGAAACAAAATATTTTTAAGGCTCTCACGCAACTTTTTCTATTGATTTTAAGCTAACGCAGAAAATAGCATCCACACATAATTTTCATGTAAAATCGTCAAGAACACTTTTTTCAACTCACCATCTCATATGTAATTAATATAATATATAATAACTAGGGGAGTTGATAATATATGAAACCAAACTTTTCATAAGAAGCCTTAAACATAATTATATGGTCTTTATCAAAGTCTTATCATTTATAAATGATAATCCATATAAATCTTGTGACATTTGGCAACGTTAAGGTTACTAGAATATACTATTATAACACATTAGTAGGATTTATTTGAAGATAATTAAGCCTTGATGTGGGTTAAGAATAATAAATATTCCAACTGAGATTACATTTACATAATATTTATTATGCTTTGCGATAAATATTAATTATGACATTGTAAATAAGTAAAAACATTACTATTTGAATTAATTTTAAGTTAAATAAATTTTTTAATTTGAACAAGAGTATTTAAATTAAATTTATAAAGTTTTAATAGAATTTTGTGTCAAATTTGCAACCAAGAATGATGACTTTAACCAACATTTATTTTTTCTTAAATGAATTCATATTAAAATGGGTAAATAAAAGTTTTAGTCTTCATACATTTAAGTATAAAAATCATTGAACATACGTCTGTTTTGTGTCGTATAAAATATTTTCTGTGTGGGTGACGTCTTTTTTCCTTTCCATAGTAGTCGATATGTTAATAGATTGACAACTGTAACACAACTGATAATATTCAAAATAAATCTATGGAAAAAACGAAATTGTATTAATTCTTAAAAAAAAAATTGTAATTTCAATTTAAAAAAAAACTAATTTCGCCTCTTCACAGTAATTAATGATGTTTTTTTTTAAATTTATTACCATACGGATTATAAAATATTAATTTTAACTTCGATGCAAATTAATATTATGACTAAAATATTAAATTTATATAAGAGATGAAATTACATTATCATGAGTGCATTTCATAAAATTAATAAAATACACATTAGCTTAATAACTCTTAATAGATAAACCGGTACTCAAAATCAAATTCTTGGAATAATAAATGAAAATATAATTTCAAATTATCTACGCATATTATTATTTGAAACAGATTATCAGTAAGATTAATCATTATTTTACCACTAAATTAAATCTGTATTAACGTACAAGGGACCGTACATAAATAAAAATATTTGACAAATTTTGTTCCGATATGTTTTTAATTACTATTTTTGACTGATGGTGCTTGATGGAAATTGTTGTAAATTAGTAAACTTCCATATGTGAAAGTTCATCAGTAGTTCGCATATGGAAGTTTACCAGTTATAAATAATTTAGACTTTAATATGTTTTTGATTACTTAATTTTTTATTAGTTTGCCGAATAGACCAACTGTCAAATTTTCAGAAGATGAAAAATAAATCTCATTTAAATACATACAGGTAAATACAATGTATCTGAGCTGTACTTAAACCCATATAGCATATAATATTAGATAAACTATCCAATTAATTTAAACACGTTTTGTTATTAAAATCGCGCACTGTTGATATTCAACAAACCAATCCAAAAACGACGAAATACCATATATTCATATATACCTTACGGATATTTTAAAACCTTTCAAAAAATGTTGAAAGGGTATAAACAGTTTCATTACTATGCCGTCCATTGTTAATCATGCGTACTTTCTTACTGCAGGCTGTTGGTTCAAATCTTTAATTGCGTAAGGTTGTTTGATAATAAATACTCAAAAATGCTTAATAATTAAGCATATAATTAATTTATGTCAAATCAAATAGCAAATCAATTTTTTTACACTGTGTATTTCCATTTGTCTTACTGTCTGACTAGACAATAGTGATGCCAATAGGGAGGACAATGACTACGTTTCACAAAATAGCTTTTGCTATTATCATTTTATCTTCCACCCGAGTAAAACTGAGTATAGATAGATGGTTCTGCATAAATTTCTTTAATAGGATTCGTCTAATTCTCTCAAAAAGCTCACTTTCTTTTCTCAAAATCTCTATTTATTTTTACATTATTTATTGTTATTTTTATTTGGTCCATTTCTCAAATTATTTGTATGCTTAATTTATATGTTAATGTTAGTTTTAGTATGCATATCTAATGTTTATAACTAAATTAACTGAATTCCCCAAATTTAAGTCTCATGCTGATTATTAACATATATTAACTCTTTACAAGTGAAAAAATTGCACGTGGTCGCGTTATTTGTTTGTATTTCTATCCCAGCTGAAAGGTTTCCCCATATAAGATAAGTTTGTGGAAATGGGTATATAACGAGAACATAAATTAGAATAACAGACAAATGCCGTAAGCTTTTTTCTAACAATAGCCTCCAGGACACCAGAGGGCAATAAAGAAAGATTATTAATAATCTAACACAGATAACTTTTTACACACACTTGACACCACAAGACTTATGGAAAATAATTAATATATATATGTTTGAATATAACAAAACACCAATAATTTAGAAGTCATTTTAGTGGTGATAAATAATACTTTGTAATGAAACTTATGAAGAGGTATTCAACGGGAAGTATTACTCGAATAATATTAACCCATACGATAGCCCAGTTCGAATCCGCCATCTGTTGGATTTTCAAAAATATTAAAATGCAGTATTCGACAACCATCTGGTTGAGCGATTATTTGACAATTATTTCTCAATAAAAATAATCTGCTAAGATTTATTGTTTGTCTTTATTATGTAATTTTAATTAAATAGACAATTTAAGGAACAATTGAAAAAAATAATCACTAAAAAAGTGTGGAATTTATAAAATAACATCTCTCTCACACACTCTCACTCAAGTGAAAAATATCAATCTTTCGAACATTACTACTAGCAGGTTAGTAATGATACTTTAATTTAACAGAACTTTGTAACAGTATATTTAGTTTTTAAATTTAATATGATATTAATTAGTCCATAATCGAAAGGTTAGCGTGCCTGCTTTAGAGCTGAAGATTTCGGGTTCAATTCCTTTGCATCTTAATATATTTAATAATTCAAAAACGCAGAACTAAATTTCAATTAGATTGAGAAATTGGCTGACAAACAATTTTCGTGAAAAATAATCTATCCCGACGTCTTCACACTGCTCCATATACTTTTTTTCCGAGTGGATCTATTCACACTTTTGTAAATCCGTATGCTCCACTTTGCAAGCAAACATAGTATAAAAAATTTACTACACAAAAATCTGTCACTACATCTCTTTACATTACAAATATTCATTTCTGGAATGGACATCTTCACAATGTTTAAATCTATATCCTCCACCTTCAGAGCGGACATGGTAAGAAATATGTTAAAATATATACGCCACATTATGACTTGTATTTTAATCGTGTACTTATTAAAAGGAAAAGCCAGACAGAAACACGATCAAGGAAGTAATTAGCGGTTCACAGGAGAAATTAAGTACATCAAAGAGGCCACATATTCGTATTTCTATTCGAAAAACGCCAAACCATACAGCCTAATTAAATATGGAATAAGGTAAAATGGTCCACATAAAAACACGATGCGATGAAAATACAAGACAGAATAGAGCGTACGGTTTAATTTCGGTGTAAAATGGGACACTTTGCAGTCGTAAGGGCACATCCCGCTGACTTTTATATTAGGGTCAACGAAGCTTATTTCAAAGCTTTCGCATTCATTCTTAATTACTGTATAATTTAACAATTGTCGAATTTATTCGTTGCTGTGCTAAAACTTAAGCTTCTTTAATTAAATTAATAAAAATCAACACTTTCTCGATAATGACACAAAGTATAATTCTTGTCATTTCATATCTAGTCCTTGGGTGGAGCACGTAGATACTACGTGTCGCCTTCTAAAACTCCTTTTCGCCCACCAGTATTTTTGCGCTCTCTAGCATCCCTCAACTCCGCCAAATACATTCTAAAGATAATATTTAGCGACCTTCTGTGATGCCAAAAACCGGTCGTCTTTAAGAATAGACAGGTCAGGTTCAGACTTTCTTGAGACATCCGCAATATGTGGTTACCAAGTCTAACATCCAGCTTCACTTTGTCAGTGATAAGTGGTTGCATGGTCCGTAATCTTATCTCCTCATTTTGGAAGCTAGTATACAGTTGATTTTGGTTTTTAAAGGTGTCACATTTCACAATCATATAGCAGCACTGACAACAGGTGGTATTTAATTTTTACCTTATACAGCGAGAGGTATATTAATTTAATGAAAAATATTGTTCGAATTTTATAAGACTATGTTTAAGACCCAATTAATATCTTTTTTAAAAAAGATAAAAGCTTAAAGTTACTTATGCGAGCAAAAAAACGAAAAAGGGCCAGTAATTTTCAGTATTTTTCTTTCTTCTGGTCAGTAGGCAAAAAAATATTGAGAATAGATTCTCTGAAGAGCCTAAATTTTGTTACCTTTTCTTAAAATAGTGAAAAGACCATGTAGATGTATTCCGTAGAGTTAAATGATACTGGACTAACTTGAAAGAATGCAAAGCAACTGACTTGTGGCAGAGAAACCCGGAGCCGTCACAATAAGCTCCACAATGCAAACAGATATGGAAAAAAGTAGAATAATTGTGTCTCTGTAAGAAGGGCGTGTTAAAACACTAAATTAAAATCACTGAAGGTTATATAACTTACAGAAAGCTCTGTGAGAATTAATAGCTCTTGATTACAAAGCTTTAATAGTGGCGACGGGTTTTTGTGGTACCATTGTTTGTATGTGACATCAAAGAAATATTATCACAAATGTCAAAGCTTAAAAACTATTACTAACAGACTCTTCTACCAACTTATCATCAAAACTATATACGAAAATCAATTATTTGTTTATAACTTTCTACGATATTTATAACGTGAATTTCTAATTCTGTTTTGAAGAAAACAATAATTTTCTTTTGAAGCTTACTCTATTTCTCTCTTTAATCTCGAATCTTTCACAATAATATTACCCAATTTAACAAGCAAGTCTAAATTTCTCGTTTATTTTGAATCAACTACATATTCTGTCTCTTATATATTAACCGAATAAGCTTATTTGATCTCTATATGTATGATATCGTGGCATAACAAACAAACGTTAAATTTTAAATAACTAAAATTATCCTATAAGCCAGTGTTTCCCAAACTTAGTCCACAATGAAACACTTTGTAAACCCGAAAACTTTAACGGAACACTTACCTTATATTTTATGTTGGGTAGTTCGTAAAAGTAAAAAAAATTAAAATACATTATGAAAACACATTGTTTGTCTAATAACTATTTTTAAATATACACATAAAAATATGAATAATTAAAGCAATCAATGAATTTGATTATTTGAGTCATTTCATTGCACATCTTCTTGGTATCAGGCACAATATTGGTAAGTTGCATTCTAATATCTGCTGTGGCAACGACCCTATTCCTGCACTTTGATTTCGTTGCAGTATAATAAGAAAATCTTGCATCTCATAAAAAATTAGCCGTTTTGTCAATCTTTGTAACTGTCGTCAAACTGACAAGACTTGTCAGCCGGTTAGGTAAAAACAATATACCCAATCTGTGTGTGGGTGTGAGGTGAGATGGTCTTCCACCTATACCTAGATACTTGACGTCATAAACATAATTGGAGACTGATCAGTATCATTGGAGAAACATCAATATGAAGTAGAAGGTCTTTGAATGTATTGAGATGTAAAAAATCTTTCCAAATTGTCGCGGAACACCTATTCAGGTACGGCGGAACATTGGTGTTCCGTGGAACATAGTTTGGGAAGCCCTGTTATAAGCATTATCTCAATACGTTAGTTGGTGTAGACTATATGTATGTAATTCTTATTTTGATATATGTTTTCTGAAATGGTATCTTATTTTTATCTCTTTACTATGGCAATTTTAAAAGTGGAGCAAATTGATAACAATTGTGTAAAAATAACTACTTCTTCAATGTAGTTTATAGGATTCAATATTTTAAAGACTTATGTTGATAGATTTCTTTGAGGATTCATTTTCACACAATTTTTTAAACCATTAGTAATCCAGTATAAAACGTATAAAAAATCAGCAATTATGAGACACGAACTCACAATTTCCGGCTTCGTTGAGAGTACGCTTACTTCTCAGCCATTGGAAATACTATTAACTATGACAAATGAAAAGTATCTTTCAAATAGCTAAAAGAATGGTCGAAGCTTTCCCTGTCTAAGGCGATGACTAACATATAGTATTAAATAATAAATGTGCGATATTTTTCTATCCATAGAACCTTTTTTGAAATGTATTATTTATTAACCAAGACGAGTCATACAGCCTTTGTCCTCCTCGATTGTTTAACTTGGCCACGAGCTGCTGATGTCTGTCAAACTGACGTACGTTTTTCAAGGCAAATCAACTAATTCTGGGAGATTACTTATGCGTTCATAATCCACCAACTTTATTATAAATTAATAGTGCTTTACAGAATACCGACAATTACGATTAGGAGATAATATGAGAAAAGGGATGATAATATACTCTATTTATACTCTATTTTAAATTGGTAAAAATTTTGTAAAAAAAAAAACATACGATATTAAAAAATATATAATATTTTACGTTTAACAAAAACGATATATAGTTTCTTTCAAAAACTTTTAAATCCACATTTGAAATTGTTTCCATATATATTCTGACACCCTTTGTGGCAAAAGCCGATGGCAGAGTGTAATTAAAAAATATTAATATCCGGGAAATAGTTATTGAAAATACAACATGTTACATATTCGATATTGAATGTGTCTAAAAGAATAATACAACAAATGTATTATATTTTTCACTGTGTCGATTGTGTTTCGAACGTTTAAAGAATCCATTCATTTTATTCTATACAGGTTTAATATTAATAAAACATTTTAGTTTTGTTGTCAGTCTCCGTATTTAATGGATGAAAAATTATATAAAAGATATTTAGATGGATTTTCATATTTTTTACTATCGAAATCTATTATCCCCATTTCTATAGAAAAAACTCATGCCACGTTTTTACTTAATAATAGAAACAAACATAAATAAGTTTTAAGTAGTAAAATAAAATTATAAACTTAATATTCGCATTTGGTTGTTCATTTCATATGTTAGTTTGAGAGTGGTTTGTATATTTTAAAACTAATTTCATCTTTTAAAACAAATATTAAACTAACTTAAAACTAAAGAGTTTTAATCAACGAAAAATCTTCAAACATTGACACGACTATAGTTAAAACAAAAACTTATTCACAAACAAAATATTTAATTAAAACAGAAAACAAGTATTGTAGTACTATATCCTTTTATTATTAATTTAATAACGTCTCCTACCACTAATATAACCATGGTTTAATGGGCAATTTTGTAAATTTTACAGGATAGTGTAAAAACTGATTCTTTTGTTATTTGTTTTTGCATTTTTAAAGCCAGCTGAAACTTCATAAAAGGCTTATTTTGGTTTATCAGTTTATAAAATTTAACAAAGTACATAATTTACATTAGTATTTAAATATTAAGATCACATTTGCTTGAAATTTAAAAAAAATTGCATACATGAAGCAAGATATGGAGAATGTAAGAAAACTTTCATTGAAAGAGGCGGTTGAAATTGAAGTTTGAATAAGCTTTATAATAGACGCAATCTTTGAATGTCATAGAGATTCCACTGCCAAGCAATTTGATCTTCATTTTTTTTCTAGATTTACACACTGGATTGTCAACAATCCCAACACGTGTCAAAGATTCTGCCACGTTGTACTGGTCTGCTCTGCAACTGTTAATAGTGACGATAAAATCACAGAAAGTTTTCCGCAAGCATATCACGATGTGGAAAAATGAAAAATAGTTTACGCCTCTTAAAAGGTGATAATTTTTATGTTTGCTCCAAGAGGCTTAAGATTTTGTTTATAAAAAATTCAAAAAGATTCGTATATGGAATTGTTGACGGATCCAAATATGGATTATTTTGAAATAAAAAAAAAACAAATTTAAACAATTTATTCACAGAGCTGCTTTTAAATGATATACTTTTGATAAAACTTGATACAAAATATCAAAGTTATACATTTTGCAGTGTTGATCTCAGATCCGAATGAAGTTGCCAAATTTTCTTGGAACGCTTTTTGATATATTTAAATACCTTTGAATCATCAAATTAATACAAGAGATGCACCTAGCATACAATAAATATTACTAAATCATTTTCAGCCAAAAGTATATCTAACAACTTTTCGCTTCAAGCCCGATAAGCGAGGAAATTAATTCTGGAGACTGTGATTTTTTTGGCACATGATATTTTCATATTAATTAAAGTTAATATTTAATTTAAAATGTTTTTATTGTAACATATTTAAAACTGACGTTTTAACTATTCCAGATGCTAAATATCCTATAATATACAGACACATCGCTGTCAATATATTATAATATCCATCAGTCTGCTATTCGCATTATACTTTTTTACTAAGCATTTCATCGTACCAACTCGGCTCAAATGGTATAATAGTATTTTTAATTATTCATTTTTTTCTTTATGCCCAAACATTGTTCTATGCAAACGTGTAGATGTTTCATTCTAAAAATGACCACCATTTTATATCTGTGCCACCAAAGCCCAATTACATAATAAATTATGTTATATTTAGAATTAATATTTGACCCTCGCACAATCTTTCTTTTTTTTAAACTGAATAAAGAAACTTGTTTTTTATTTTTAACTCACTATTTATTTAAATTACTAGAGAGCCCTGGTTTTGCACTCTACACTCGCCATTCCCCGCTAAATAATAATTAAAATATACATGTCCGCCCCAAAATTGAAGCATGTGAATCCACATTATGAAGATATCCACAATGAATGTAGAACATGTGGATTTTTTCATTGTAAGGGCATGATTTGACAGATTATTTTTCCCAAGAATTGGTAGTCAGACATGTCAATGAGCATCTAGTTCTGATTTTTCAAATTAAAAAAAAATATACAATACTTGATATTCTTTTTTCTTCTTCCTATACCATGTTCGCCCCCAAAGTGGATCACATGGATCTACACATTGTAAAGATACCCACTTTTAAAGTGTATAAGTAAATGTGAAGACGTCTTGACAGATTATTTTTTACGAGAATTGTTTGTCAGACAATTTCTCAACCCGATGGGCATCCAGTCCTGTGTTTTTGGATTCTTAAAATCTAATAATTGGAAAATCGAACACGCAAATACATATTTTGATGACACTAACTATATCATAAGTATTTTTTCTTGATACGTGTTATTTTTATTGTTAAACATCGGACAAACTAGATATAACCAAAAACAACGAACAACTATTAAAGTGATCGAATGAACATATTTATTAATTTTTTATCTTCGTTTTTATTCGGGTGCAGTCATGTCATATCGTTGTCTACATATATATTGACGATTGAAACATAATAGAAAAAGTTAATGAAGTAAAGCTCGTCGTATAACATTGTTTATGAAAGTTTTTATCGAGTTATGTATGTATTTCTTTAAAGGCCATAATGTAATGTTCTATATGTGAACCGTATCTCCCTTCTATACAGCAAGCACTCATTTTAAAAGCAAACTTTACGAAAAGGAAAACATTCTGATGAAATTTAACGTATCGGAAAGTATTTATCTCGAGTGAGCGCATCCTTAGCTTTGAACTATATCTTGAAGCAATTCTCTTCGAAGCTTAATGTTTATATAATTTCAAACTGAAAAATAAAGTAAACACTAGCAATGTATCGGTACAGTGTCTGCCGTTTGATGTGAACATTTAAGAAAATGTTTAGATTTTCTATCAACCAAACATAACCTTTTACACAAAAAAAACATTTTGACTTACATCACTGAATCCAATCATTTCATTGATTTGATGAGTTGGCTTTGATGTTTCATTACTTGTATAAACTAAAAATAAATATTTTTGTCGAAGCTTAATTTTTAGTAACTATGTTTTTATTAGTATTGACATTTCCATACGGTCAGTAAATACATATTTTACTCGGTAGCCTACTCGTTAGCGTTCGTGTTTTACAGCCGGAGATTGCGATTTGAATTCCGCAGTTGCAGGATTTAAAAAAAGTTAAAGATGCCGGTGGATTAAGTAATTTAAATAAATTAATATCTGATAAGTTGATCAATTGACTAAAAAGCAATTTTTATGTAATAAATTTATTAAAATAAATATTTTTAATGCAGAGTTCCATCTACATACATCCGGAAAGTGGAGTATATGGATCTCTGCAATGTGAAAACGTCTTGGCAGATTATTTTTCACGAGGATTGTTTGTCAGACAATTTCTCGACCTAATGGGCATCTAGTCTTATATTATATTTCTTAAGTCCAACAGATGGAAAATCGAACCCGGATTCCCGGATTTACAGGCGTGTATGCTACCAACTACGCTAACGGGGAGACAATCTTAGACTTTATTATTATTAATCTTAGATTTATTCATATAAAATACTACTCACTAATTTCTACTATTAAGTA
Organism: Rhyacophila evoluta; assembly: GCA_022683975.1. Classification (NCBI taxonomy): domain Eukaryota; kingdom Metazoa; phylum Arthropoda; class Insecta; order Trichoptera; family Rhyacophilidae; genus Rhyacophila; species Rhyacophila evoluta. The sequence goes on along the minus strand of JAGVSQ010008755.1, from coordinate 1,021 downwards.
TTTAGCTATTATAACACTTTTATTTTTTGTATGCATAAATAATACAAGTATAAAATTTAATGTCTATATATGTAAAATAAATCCTCAACGATTTGTTTGATGTAAGTAAACATGTTGATCCAAAACAACAAAATTAACAATCACCATGAAAAGTGATAGATGTCACGTTTGGTAATTAACGCTAAAATATAATTTGTTAAGACTCTTTTTCGTAACCATTTTCGTAAACAAACATCACAACAACAACAACAAGACTGCAAGTATTTTAGTTTGCGTGTTTATATTTTCATTTGATTGATTAAGTTGTTGAACTTTTAATATCGACTGACAGGAATAAAGACGTCACCCACATGTAACAAATTTTACAGGAGATACAAAGAACGTCTATTTAAAACTCAGACATTGGATGTCATATATACGCGATATTTGAAACTATTTCAATACAACAAATGTCATCCGTGTAAATTATCTTATATTATATGCATTTTTTGATGTTTAGAATGTCGTTTTACCATAAGCATCTTACTTCGCCGATCTAATTTGGATGTTTCGAGAAATTAATGATTCTTAGTTAGACATTTGAAAAATGTTATTATTTTAAAATTAAAGCGAGCTTGTAGCATAAATCTCTGGTCATTTTTTTAAATTATCCGACGTACTCGTATTTATAAAACACATTGAGTAGTTTAATAAATTAAAACTATAGTATTGTAAATGATTCAAACTATGAATTGTTGATCTGAACTCTGTTTATAACTTGCTGCATATATGACTTGAAAATAAAAAAAAAATTAAAATTTGAAAGCTTTTGTTAAAATAGCTAATAAAATTATATGTTTTTAAAAAAAATTTGCAGTAAAGGGTTAATGATTTTGAGCCGAAGATAAAATACTAAATAGAAACAGTCTCAAAGTGTACGTATGCTTAAATTAATTGAGAAAATCAACATAATTATTGACATATTTTCTTTGTTTGCGAATTTGACAGGCCAGTTTTTTAAACATAAAAGATAAGTTTAGAT
>JAGVSQ010008754.1:0-14136 GCA_022683975.1 Rhyacophila evoluta | reverse complement strand
ATTTAAAATCAATTTCCATCAAGCACCATCAGTCGAAAATATTAATTATACTGTATTTGTTTATATAAATTGATTGGTCATGAAACAAATTTTTTTTATATAAGTTTGGGGATGAAGGCTCATTTTCAATCAGCCATGAAAATATCTGTTTGTCATATTTGGGAAACACAGATCTTATATTCATAATAATACAGGATACTTATAAAATTAATTTATGCTTCGTAAGAAAAGAGAGTTTTTAAGCACTGTTTGCATGACGTGACTGGTTGTAATTTATGTGTTGTACAGATAATTTTTACCTATTTTATAAACATATGTATTAATTAAAATGAACAATTGATACAAAATATTGCAAATAATGAAACCATACTTTACAAAGTGACTTAAACTAACAAATCGAGTATGTGTTTCTGCAATGTTTGCAATGATGTGTGTTATGTAACTGATGTAATTTTTTATTTGATTACATTAAATTTGTATAACTTTATGTCAGATGCAGCCCACTGCTTTGGGTTGCATATTTTTAATGATTCTTTTATATATTCACATAAAATTTATTTTTCTTCTAATCCAGTGGGAATATTTGGGCGGATCTGAAAGAGCAGCTCGCCTTGCAGATCCAACTGGAGTAATTCGAACCCCGATGATTGCTGGAGGTTTGTTTTCGATGGACAGAACCTACTTTGAAAAGCTAGGCACATATGATATGAAGATGGATGTATGGGGCGGTGAAAATCTGGAAATCTCATTCAGGTACTGAAATAAATAAATTATTGAAAATAGTGTAATTCACACATAAATATTATTGAAACAGAGTGAAAATATTGTTCATAGAAGTCTAGCTAGACTGCAAGGATTCACAAAGGAAATGATGAACTGAGTCACAAATGGATGACGAAATTTACTGAAAAATTAAGTGAAATTAACAAATGTAATTATATAATGCTTTAAAACTAGTTGTGATCAATTTGATTATCTTCAGCACGGTATTTTAATTTATAGAGTTTGGCAATGTGGAGGCTCCCTGGAAATAGTTCCATGCAGTCGAGTGGGTCACGTCTTCAGAAAGCGTCATCCATATTCATTCCCTGGTGGATCAGGAAATGTCTTCGCTCGTAATACTCGAAGAGCCGCGGAAGTCTGGATGGATGAGTATAAGAGATTCTACTACGAAGCACAGCCCTTGGCTAAGAATGTTGCTTTTGGAGAGTAAGTATAAATTGGTATCCATTAATTTTTCATTGTGTCATAGGTAGTTGTATTTGCCCATCCTCAAAAGATGGCCTATCCAATGAGATAATAAAATGATATTTTTAAACAAATGTAGAATCATACTTACAGCTTCCTCGTTATGTGTAACATTCCCATTTTGTGGCTATTTTGTTATATTTTATCACATCAGTGTATTTCTTTCAACTGTTAATATACTTATATATACAAAATACATTATAAAAACTTGTTTGTACTCTTTGCAATAGTATATTTTGGTGTTCACTTGCATGTCAAAACATTACTCTTCTTTAGGATTTCCTGTTTTGAGTTTTTTCCCAAAGAAAGGCATCTTCTTTCTGAGAATCCTTATCAAATTATTTTTGCGTAATTATCCACCATCAAAAATCATTAAGCCTTATATTAAATTCAATAAGTAATGAGTATACAACCATTTAACATATGTGTCATTTTTTATTTCAGTATATCCGAGCGTCTTGAGTTAAAAAAGCGCCTTCATTGCAAGCCTTTCAAATGGTATTTGGACAACGTCTATCCAGAGTTGGTCGTTCCCAAGAACTTTGTCACTGGATCTTCATCAGGAAGTACCATCAGACAAGGTCACATGTGCCTTGATAGCCTTGGAAATCTCATGCAGGGGCCTGTCGGTAAGATAACTCACAATCCAGTCAATATAATAATCTAAAAAATATTTTTTCTGTAGGTAGATTAACTTGCTTAACCTCCATTTCAAAATAGTTGAACAATTACATCAAACTGTTGATTTCTTGATCTATAAATTGATCTCAACATTCATTTAATTTTGGCGGAAAGTTGTTGTAATGTGACAGACGTAGATTAGTTAATACTAATTGCAAACATATACATTTATATTTATAATAATATTTCATATTATATTAACATAAATTGGACAAATATATGACTGAGCCGTTGTCAAATAGGAAATTATATTGTGTTTTATAATATTTTCAGGAATGTATCCATGCCACAACACCGGCGGAAATCAAGAATGGACCGTGACCTCACTAGGATTTATCAAACACCACAGTCTTTGTCTGACTCTCACCCGGTTCGAAGTATCTGCCGCCATCGTCATGATGCCGTGCGAAACCGATGACAACATCAATCAAATGTGGAAACCGATTCAAGGAGGTCGAATAAGACATTCCAAGATCAACTACTGCCTAGATTCCAAATTAAAGAATCTCACCGCTCAACCGTGTAATGTCTCCGAGACCAGTCAACAATACGAATTCAAAACGATCTGAATTGTTCATTCGCGGACGCTCAATATAAATATTTAACCCAAAGAGACAACTAAATTTTTGTTTGCTCTTTAAACTATGAATTGATCATACCATGGATTACGATTTGTACAAGATCAAGTGATAGTTGATCAAATTTGAAAATGATTATGCTTTCTCTATGAACCAAATGAAGTAAGGCTTTATTGAAGATTTAGAATATGAACAAAATCATAAACAATATGATATGTATATTATTAAAATATACTTTGACATATTCAGCTTCCAATACAGTATATGGAACTTGCTTGTAAAATACTCCGAATGGCCAGTTTTTTTAATTTTTATATCTTAACATAGATTTATAGTTAAAAATTCTGAAAATATATTCCAAATTTCTTTGTCGATAAATAATTTAGAGCCGTAAATTTTTATAAATTAGCGTAAAAATACATTGAACGTAAGATAAATATGGATCTACCAATATAATTTTCCACTGAATGCGAATGCTGTTCACTTACAGTTGTGAACTTATTTTCATTACAGTCAGTGGAAAACTTACATTGGTATATCTGTACACCCTATTGCCTAAATTTTTACACTTATGAATCTCCGATACTATAGAAATGTTTATTGAAAGATAATAGATACATTTTCATATTGTTTTTGCATACTACTCAATCAGATATTAGTTCAATCTACAAAAGATCAATTTTCTTCTCTTTTCTCAGTATGGCACTAATTAGATATGATACTCTAGTGGTGATAATTTGTACTATTAATTTTCAACACAATTTTGACAGATGTCACTAATAGTAATCCTTCAAATAACTCAATATAGATTAAAAAACGCATATTAAGTACTTAAAGTCATTAATAAATTATAAATTAAGGTATAATTGAACTATTTCAAGAAAAGCTGCACGATTCAGGAAGATGAAGAATATTACATTAATCTTACATTTATTTTTATAATCTTTCCATTTTAATAATTGATATTATTGATAGAAGGTTTACTTAAAGATCATCCATACACATATATCCTGGGATATCAAAAATAAAAACTTAAATTCCAAGTTGTGAAAATGATCCGTATAAGTATTCAATCTTCAATTCATTTTCTAATCAGATTTATTTGTATTGTTTATGAAATCATTGTACTCATTTTTATCTCTTAAACTAGATAAAAATCTGCCGACACAAGGTATCTGATATAAAAGCCAGTGTAGCAATAATGTTTAAATGATGGTCTTGATTACTGATAAATTTATTCCAAATTTAGGCAGAAGATGACTTATATTGGTATATTTACTAATCAACTGGTATTTTGTTATGTACTATATTCATTAAAACAAATTTGATGGCATTTTTAAAGTCACATTATAAAAATCCAATAGAATTTCACCCATAGTGTTAAAAATTGTAAAGGTAAATGCTCGTTTTCATGTTTAAATCACACTTCATTTTATTTCATAAGAAACATAGATTTATTACAATGATAAATAGTAACAGTTACTTATAAGAATTCCATTTATGGATTTAACTTTGAATAAGGCATTTCTGTTTATCTATCTTTAGCACTAGTTTAGATAATTACATCAAAATAACTGATCAAAAAAATTGATTGCATGACTGGAGTTGATTTACTATTTGTGTTAAGAATGACACGGCTATAGAATGATAATCCCTACTAGGGGAGTTATGTTTTCGGTTGAGAGAGTTTTATTGAAAAGATATTAAAAACAATTTGAATTTTATTATTTCAAATTTTCCGATATTACACAGCTGGTGCTTCAATAATTATATTATTTACTGAAGAAGTGACATCTGCTAGAAATTTAAGCCTTAATTTAGTATTTGTATCAAACATTTAAAAATGTTTCTTAAATGTAACATATTTATCAATGTGTCATGAATTTTAGATTACTCGTTTAAATAGAATACTTCAAAACTGTTCTGAAATATTGATCGCACAAAATAGAAGTAATCACAAAAGATACCAATACCGGTTCTATAAAATAAAATGTACATTTCAATAACCACAAGGCTTTTGGTATTGGACCATTCTAGTTAGAAAAATAGCTGCTGAATGAAATAAAATTTCCTTTAATGCATTGCTGACGTCAAATATCAATATGTAAAACTCATGCTATATCAAAGAGCTTTGCTATCAGTCATTTAGTGTTACTTATTCGTTTTTGGATAATAGAGACAATAGCTGGAGAGAGTGATTTTTTATTACTGAAAATGTTATAACCAAATCATCTCTCCATATAATAATAACTTCTTACAACTCCATGAGCTTAGCAGCATTGATATACGAGTGCAATGTCTCTTTGAAATGTTATTTTTAATATTTCAAATCAAAGGATAACGTAGTTAGTTGAAGTTTATTAAAACCAGTAAATCGTATTATCAACTAGATTAGTATAAAGCCACTTTAACATTTTTTTTTTTATTGAGTATCGCAATCTACCATGTTTTAAAAATAAAATTGTGTGGTTTTCTTACCTTTACAAAGACAATTTGAAGATTTATTATATTTAAACTTTAGAACCCATACATTGTACTAAATATAAACAGTTCAGTAATTTATATAATGCAAGAATCAACATACATATTTAATTTTGTGTAACTTATGTGAATATTGATGACCGATTTCTGTATAGTATAAATCTTGATAGATAAAATGTAGACACAAATCTAACCAAGAGAGATACCAAAAAGTCACACAGTGTAATAAAATATATCATCACTGCAGACCACTTACCTCCAATGTGCTATTTTTCCAAAAGTGAGTTTTTGGTGTCAAAAAAATCCTTGATTTTTTCTTTACGTTGACAAAAACATCTTGTGTTCTATTTCACTTTGAAAGTTATTAACACTTTGCTGCATAATTTTTTCTGTGAAATTTTCAGGATGTTATCAGATGGAATCGTTCACCTAATCAATCTGAGATAATTTTCCAATATAATTTTGTTTTTGTTTTGGAAAATTATTCTGTTTACATTTCAATTTCTGTTATTGATCTCTAGAATTTTAGCCTGCCTGGATTTTATCAATCGGGAAGTTTCTTGTCTGAATCCAGACTCAAATTTCTGTGTAAAGGTAGTGATTGACTTTACGTATTTTTATACCAGCTGAAATATTTATATATGAATAATCATGCTGTTTTAAAATACCTTTTCTAATGACATGTATATATGTAAAATTAAATTTATGCATCTACTATGTCAGTTTTTGTATATTTACAAGTTGTATATAATGTAAGGACTATTATTGAGCATAATTTACTAGACATAATGACATAACTAAGATAGATTACTAATAATTATGACAACTGAAAAATGTTATTCTAAAAATTATTCTATTGAAGTGATGTGAGAATTGTTTGAATAAAAAGTCATATTTGTTCGAATCGATCGAATAATATGAAAGCGAAGGCGTGTGTATTATAAAAAAAGTGATTTTGTAATATTTTTTTTTGAAGTGTAATAATTTAATATTGCTTTGTGTTTGTCCGTAATTTTGAACTTGAATAAATATGTACACGACTTATCCTGCTGTTAAATATAAATAACGGCTTCTATTTGAATTCACATTTGTTTGTCAGAAAATCATTTTAAAAATCTTTGCTTATGACACATTGTCGTTATAGGATTTGGCTTACGAATAGACCAAATGTCAAATGTTCAGCAAAAATTTCATTTCAATAGATGAACGTAGCTGAGCAATTTTTTTATACCATATGATTGCTATATCATGGAAAAATAAAATTATAGTATATGATATTGCATAAACTATCTAATTAGTTGCAAATAGGTTTTGTTTTTAAATTCACATCTTGGATATTCGATAAATCAATCATATAACGATAATATGACAATTAGTTTTCTTAGTAGCCATTTTGGTTGTGAGAGCATTATCAAGAAAATGTTTGTAATATCTGGACTTGTTTTGATAATGGTGTTAAAACCAAAATAGTCATTAATAATACTAATTAAGCTTAAAGTTATGATTTTAAATAAATAAAATATGTATAATATTAACAATAGCTGTTAATCTGGCATATACCACTGTTAATTTCAGTTAATTGTCTATATTAATTACAATTAAACATCTTACTAAATGCATTTACTAAACACCATGTCATATGACTATAGTTTTAATATATGGTCTACTGTATTTAGGATTGTGGCCTATTTTATTGTTAGCATTGTGAAGAACATTTAATTTAAAATATTAGAATTCTTTTACTGGACTATTTCAAATTTTTTGCTTTCTTTATATATGTCTTTATATATATCCTTAATCACAACACATAGAACACCTTTTTTCCCGAAATGATAACAATATCAAATAGCACCACTTCCTAAAGTCGTCAGTATTGTATTTCAACCCATTTCTCTCTTGAAAAAATATTCTTTTGTTCATTTAGTAATATTTTATCATATACCTTATTTTAAATATAGTATTCTAAGATTTAAAACAGCGAGCTTCAACCTTTCCCATATTTTGATTCAATGAAATGCCAGACACACCAATAATTCGTCCTGAGTAGGGAGTCCTTCACTTATACCAGTTATAGTACCAGTTTTAACAGAAAGTAAGTCTTTAAGTGACAACTAAAAAAACTGGATTATTATAAATTGGCATTTCATTTATTGCATCTCAAAATTATTTTCCATACAATTCATAATTGAAATATTACCTAGTTTTCTCTGTAATTGTAGCCTTAAATGTTGAGATTTAAAAAAAAGGTGACAAGACTCACTGTTTTAAACAATTCATAACACTCATGACAGAGCAATACCTGGTATACCACACAACAATAAAAATACTAGAGATGATAAGTACTCTATAGTCAATATTATTAGATCAAATTCTGTAGTTTTTTAATATCAACATTGAAAAATATTAGTTAATTTAACAGTAACATAAAAAATATATCACATTTCATTTAATAGTTTTTTAGTTTTTTTGCCATGTGGTATACAAGGTATTGCTTTTTATTAGCGATAAGTGTATGAAATCTTGACATTGAGTTGTATTTCGGAAACGGGTAATGCAATATTTTTTATATCTACTGTATTTATCATTCTTTTATAGCTTTTATAATTTAACCTATGTTACCTGCTGCAAAGTCTAATATAAAATTGTTTCAGAGTCATTATTTAGTCTATAAAACATTCTTGAGAGAACTTCTCAGAGGGAGGAGATACATAATGCTCATTATTCCCAAATCTTTCCCTTGAGAATACCATGAATATACTCTATGGTCTCAATTTACTGAGAATTTTTTTTTACATGTTCATCATTTTCCCACTTCCCCATCGTGACTTGTAAATCACTTGACATCAGAAATATAAACTATATGAATATGTAAAATTGCATGTAACCACAAGCAAATTTGAATCCAAAGAGCAAATTTTCTAGATTGACTAAATGGTTAATCACCAATGTTCATAAAAAAATATGCTATTTGTTAATTTAAAATCTTAACATGGACTTGGACGTGTATCTCCAAACTGAACTTATTCCACTATGCCAAAATTTAAAGGTAAATATTTTGAGTTCTTCTATACAAAAGACACTTGTTCAAAATCATCTCCTTTGAATTTTGGCACAATGGAATAAATTCACTTTGGAAATATACCCCCTTCATTTGCAGTAAACTTATATATGGGATAAAATATTTCTAGTTGGCAAGCTCCATACGATCTGTTCTCATATTTATACTCTTACAAATAGCGTGTTTAAATGGTGTTAGTTGATCGTAACTTTTAATTGTAAACACATGCAGTGAAATTGTGTGAAAAAAAATATAATCATTGAATACTTGACGTGTTGGATTAAACGAAAAATTAATCATAATGAAAATATTTTTCTTCATACTCTAATCAACTGAAAGTCATTTGTGTAGTTATTTGCTGTTTTTCTTAAGACAATAGTATTCCACGTGTTATATTCAAATGAAAATAATAACAATGAAATAGCTGAAGAAATGTATCTTCATATTATTTTTCAATTGCATTTCTATTTGAAACAAAATCAGCGTCATGTACTATCTTCTTTTTAAAGATAGCAAAAGCAAAAATGGTCATCTGAATTAATTATATCATCCTTGTAATCATTAATTAGCTTGACTATGAACAACTTACATATTTAACTATTATTTTTTTAACTTTCATTATTATTTCACTTTCAATCAAGTCTTAACTATTTTATTCATTTCAAATTGTACATTTACTAACACACAATAAAATTATAATTTCATAATATTAACACTTTATTGTGATACTGTAATCTCGCTATTAGTATTTTCTAAATATAGTAAATTAATAATTCCATACTCTTTTAGGTTATTTGTATATGACAACACAGCAGTATGTATTCTATAGAAAGACGGCGTAACTTAGGGGTCAACTGTCTGATTTAATTAAAACCAAACTAATTTGTATAATTTGTTGAGAGATACATTTAACATTTAACTTATAAAGACTAGTATTCACCATCAGAATTTTCTGTTATCTGCCAATCTCTATGCTTTCTTTTGATTCCCTCTATAATACTGCTGAATACACTTTGTAGATAGTACCCAATGATATTTATTCTTGGATACGAAAATTTCTCTCTAATTAAATATGTCAACCGAACAGTGCTGTACGGCACATTTAGTGATTTTACAGGAACTGAGAAAACAAGTGTGCTTTACAGTCTTTTTTCTACCAAATGGCATATTTTAACACGTTGCTGTCACAAAATTTTTGACTATTCCGGTCTAAGGAGCCAATTTGATTTAATCATGTTATATTATTAAAATCTTTTATAATAATACATAGTAGTAATTATAAAGCTTTGTATAATTGTATTTTCTGTTCATTTAAGTCAAACCTGATTTTTTATTTTCTTCCCTGAGGCCATCTATTCATATTTACAGTGTTATGCTATGAGATAACTCATAGTAGGCATCCTGGGCAAGTAAACAACCTACGAGATATCTCCTAGTTGGCAGTCACGTGTTAAGGTGGAATTTTGAACTACTGATTGCAACAAAATATGCATAATGTGACATATAGCAATGTTGTATACTCAATTCAAAACAGCCAAAATGTACCGTACATTGTTCTTCGGGTGTCGTCTTTAATTGTCATAGGCAACTTTGAGACATTCACAACACATGTCCTGTCCTTTTCCAGTGTTTCTATATGACATTTTTACATAAGAAGAAGCTTCTTGATCACATTTAGTTATAATTAACTGTTCCAACCTATGCAGCTTTGAAATTGCCTTTTTCTGGCAACTTGCAGTTGACCCACGGTATTGTAGTTAGAATATATTTACCTGCCTAGTATGTTAGATAGATTATGACATCGTTACACATGTTGGTAATATTAAGCAATTACAAAATTTGTCACCCTATTGGCCTATATAATTAAGATGGTTCCCATATAATTAATATTCTAGAATACTCTTTATTCTGTATCATATAACTGTATGTAAATAATACTTCTGATGCTATGATATATAATTGATTAAGAGGGCACTAAACCGATAATTTTAATGAATAAATATTCACTTTTTAAATGATTTAATAACTTCTAATCTTCAGTTTCTTTTTTAATTAATTTTACTGCTGTAGAGTGAAAAGTCACTATAAATTTTTAGTAAAAATAAATTATTTATGTCAAAGCACATAATTTTAAATTATGCATCTATGGGTAAAGTCGATCATGAATAATTTACAAGTCAAAGAAACCAATATTGTGAATAATCACATAATTTCATATTTCTATTTTTAAACATACTTGGACAATTTACGGATCTGATTGTACCATTAGTATATTAAAAACCATTGAATGCAACCGTAACTATTAAAAACTACTTTCATTATCACATAGACATTTATTTATTTGAAATTGCTATCTCAAACATCTATTATCTCAAAACTGTCAATTTTTTATGATAGTGACTTTTTGCTCCACCATGACATTTTAGATGTTTTATAGTATAGATAGCCATCTATCTGGTAGGCGATATGCTTGTGAAAATTTCACAAAGCGAACTTTGATAATATATTATGAAATTGCATCAGTTACTCTCACTATATCTTTCCACTCATTTCTCAAAATTAAATACAAGATGTAAATGGTGATCAAATAATGTAACATTTAATTTTCAACATTAAATATAATCCTGTTGAATAATTCCCTGCTGCAAAAGAAGTAAGAACATTGCGTCTTCTTCTTTTCTCACCATATACCGGTAGCTCAATTAATGATTTGTTGACACAGTAATTATTTAGACGGCATCTGAAACATATTACTTTTATTTCTATCAAGTGTAATTTTTGTAAATTTTTTTGGTTTAATACGATAAGTTACCATTATACTTAATTTAATTGTATAAAATTAGATTGAAAATATGTCTTTAGTTAAAGTGTATTGTATTTATTTGATTTTTTATTTAAAATTCCTTTTTGTGGAAAGAAAAATGTAGGCTGTGATTGGTATGTATTAATCATTGTGCGAAGGTAAATAACTAACAAAATTAAATTTATGGTTTGTTTTTGTCATATTTAATGTGTTTTTTTTTACCAGAATTCATTTATTGGTATTTATATATAAGTAATTGTTTTTCGTGTTACTAAGCTATTGTTATATTTTAGAGTAATACAAAACATTCCATTCTTAAATTCATTTTATTACGAATATTTTTTTACGTTGTTTAGTTAATTTGTGTAGAAAGTTGTATGATTTGTTGCTTCTTAGTCCGTGCTTATGTTTTTTATGAATTTTAATCTCTATTCTATATCCACGTTGGAACAATGCATATTTCAATCAGTGTTAATGTCAAATGTCAATAAAATCTAAAATTGTATAATTTTGCATTTACAATGTGTCTTTAGTGTTTATATATGCATATATTATGGGCCTAACCTCAAAATTTATTGGATTCCAAGCAATATTTACAAAGTTGCCTTCAAATATGTTTATATATTTTTATTACCCATTAAATTTCAATTGATATCTTCAAAATTTCTAGTCATATAACAATACTGTTTTGAATTAAATATCTTGTTAAATGCTCTCACATAAGTAATTCCTTTATGATATAAAATAAAACAAAATGACTAGAAAACCTCTCTTAGATTTAGAACAAGGGCCTTATCTATCGCACTCTTCCTCGTATATAAAGTAAAAAACATTTTTATTTTAAATTACTCGTATTATTCAATTAGATATTATCAGATTAATATTCAATTAAAAAACAGTCATAGATGTTTGTATTTGTATAAGCATGTTATTAAAATCACGAATAAAATTATAAACATAGATCATTCTTTTTTAGGTTATCCTAATATTAAACAACTGTCAAATTTCACAAAATGGCTGCCTATTTTTTTCACAATTTATTGTATTCTTGAAAATAAGAAAAAAGGCACAATATTATGTGAATTTGTGGTATTTGTATCAAACATTTATAAATCAAACTGTATTTAAAATATTTTGTTTGCAATATGGTTTTTTTATTTTTCTTTTAAATTTAAAATTTGCTCGGAGCTACGTTGTACAACAAATAGAAATTTAGTTTTATGTTGAAACAGTCACATTGCAGTATGTTTAAGACAGTATTAAGAAAGAAAAAACAGTAATGAGTTTACGCGTGATGCTATTGATAATTGCTAATTTTGTATAGAAATAATGTTTCCTTTATTATGAGAATTGAAACTGAATATAAAAACGAGTTTTGTATGGATGTTGTGTTTTATTAATTCATTTCTTTTTCCCAATCGGCCCAAAAGCATAAACATTCCACTCCAGAGTTAAATAAACTAACATGTGAAGTCAAAAAATCAGTGGCTTATCTGCAAGATAACCAAGCTTTGATCACAAACAACAAACAAATTTGGAAGGTTTCCTAGTGTCATTCGATAGAATTTTGAAATGTGTTGTATGTTCCGAAATTCCGCACAAGGACAGATAATCCACCTCCAGGGGTCAAACCAAGCTTTAAGTACTCTTTCTATTTTGTTATATAATATTATATGTCACCGATTTATGACTTACAACACATATTTTAAAAGCAAAAACACAATCTGAACACTAAGCTTGGTGTGCACATATTTTTAATGGCATTATTCTTTTTAAAAAATTATTTTAAAAAACAACCATTTGCAGACTCGCAAACCAGTAGTTGGGAAACCCTCTTATATAAGGCATCTTTTTTGCTTACCATCCATTACCTTTTCAAATGATTCTTATCGTCAATATGCCCGAAATTCAAACTCTAAATCCGGGACTGTTTAAATATGTAGGATTAAAAAATACAAAAGATTTGTGTATTAAATTATTCAATTTTATTTTTACACAATCGTGAATCCGTACAAAAATCTATATAACACAATAATATAATATAATTATTCACGTCTTTCTATAAAAACATTGATTCACTTTATTATGACAAAAAAATTAAAGCCACATCCGTATACATTTTATTAAAAAATACTTCAAACCCAAAAATAATTTAAAATATATAACCGATTCTTTATCTTCTGAACTCTTCAAGTAACAATATTTTGAACTTGAAAATAAACAATTTTTATTTCAACAATATGGCAGATTGATCAAAAGATGTGGTATAATTGTTGCACAGTATTAAGTTGATTACTGACAATGATTTTGAGTAGTTGATAAATTAGTTTACTTAAACTGTAACCAAAAATAATTTCTTATACATGATATTGTATTATTATTTTGAATCACTTAGAAATATATAGTTTTGGTAGAGTTTGTTATAAGCCATTTTTTATCCATGAAAATTATTTTCTTTTTTAAACAATAAATACATAATAAATCATATTTTGTACGAAACCATCACCATCTCGGCTCGATAACAAACTTGTATATCTTCCCGATAGCCAAGAGGTTGGACTGGATGCCCATTGAGTTGAACAATGAATTGTCCGACAAGTAATTCTCGTGAAAAATAATCTGTCAAGACATGTTATCACATTGCAAAGTTTCATATACTAAATTTCTGGAGAGGATATCTTCACACTACGTAAATTCATATGCTCCACTTTCGGAGTGAACATGGCAAGAAAAAAACTAGAACCCAATCTTAAGTAGAAGATTAATTATTATATATTTTATCTCTTTATATATTATTTAATTAGCCTCAGTTAAGTCAGTAGGATGTATTTAAATAATCTATATTTTTTTTTTGTTATTAATTATTTTCTAAGTACATTGTTTATTAATATAAGTAGAACCTCAATATAACGGACTTCGGATATAATGGATAAAATTTCGGGTCAAATGTGAAAATTATTAAAAATATCACACTTGTTAACAATATTCTGCGTAAACGTAATTTCATACGATACCCATCGCACTTGAATTCTTAAATTTAAAGAATCAAAATTAATTTTAAAAAGTTACATCACTCATACGTAAATTGAACTGACTTAAGTAGGCAGTATATTTAAGAAATAAATGCTCAAGTATTGGATTCTTGAGTGTTAATAAAAAACGCATTAAGAAAATCATATTTTTATAATTCAGGCATTCGACTTTAATGGACACCTCCTCACCTGCATTAATATGTTATATAGAGGTTCTAATATAATTTTTTAAAAAAAAAAAAAAATATAATATAT
>JAGVSQ010008753.1:1717-14137 GCA_022683975.1 Rhyacophila evoluta | reverse complement strand
ATCATATGGATAAAAATTAATATGATAGTGATTTAGCAGAAAACGGACCGACCAATGACTCAATCATGAGTCTTGAGCTTAAATCCTGTATCTACTATATTAAACCTTAAATATTTTGAATATATGATATCAGCTATAGAGTAGATATAGATTAAACTTATTGCACCGTTTTGTTATTGATGAATCCAAAAGTTGTAAGACAGACTAACATTTTGAAATATGGTTGTCTTTCAGTCGCTGATACTTTATACATGAATGGATCTTCTTTGGTCCAGTGGGATCTGACCCGCGAACCGATATCTGCATCTCGGGAATCACTCAGGCTTCGATTTAAGACATCTGTGGCATCAGGAGCTCTGCTCTACTCGAGAGGATCGCAGGGAGATTTTATTGCTCTACAGTTGCGTGACAACCGATTGCTCCTCAATATGGATTTGGGTAAGTGTTGGGTAATAAATAAATATTAATCAGAAAGTTTAATCCGTCTTGTGATACATTTAGGCAAGCTATGGAATTAAATGCTTAAAAGTGAAAACTAATCAAAATACTGTGAGCCATTATTTTTGTATTAACACACGGTAGCGCAGTAATAATTTATTAATCGTTTGTTGAAATTATGGAATCTTTTATATTGAATCATTTCATGATTATATATTATGTTTTTATGTAAAAAATTATTATTCATTTATTATACTTGATATTTTTTAGGTTCTGGACTAATGACTTCTATGTCAGTGGGTTCGCTACTTGATGACAACATCTGGCATGATGTTGTGATTTCGAGGAATCGCCGAGATGTCGTTTTCTCCTGCGATCGAGTCATGATCCGTTCCCGCCTGAAAGGAGAGTTTAGCCGACTTAACCTAAATAGAGCTGTAAGTTATTATTTTGTAAAAGTGGCCATAAACAATATGATAATACTACTCAATTTTTGTTGTATTTATCATATAACTACACCAAAAGATTATTGTTCACTCTCTGATTTATCAAAATACACTATTGAGGATTACACTAGTCAAAGTTGATTAAAACTAAAGTACTAAGAGAATATTGAATAGCAGAGAAAGACTGTACAATATTTTTGTTATTCTTTTTTTATGGCTTATGAAGATGATAAAGTTTGGGTGTTTTTTATTTTTAGTTTTACATTGGAGGTGTACCAAACAAGCAAGAAGGTCTCGTTGTAATGCAAAACTTCACAGGCTGCATAGAAAATCTGTACTTGAATACTAGTAACATCATTCGTGAAATAAAAGAAGCTTACGAGAATAATGAAGCCCTACGGTATACCAAAGTGAACACTCTTTACAGTTGTCCGGTGAGTACACGCTATTATTTTAAATTCGTTTTAAGATTAAGGTTTAGATTGAAGTCATTCTAGTTTTTAGTTGATTCAATTTTTTTTTTGATTGTATTTTTGGTATGTTTATTATAATTTCAAAGATACTTATAGCTGATGATGTAAGAATTGATATGTTCAGAAGTGACTGACAACTTAGTACATAATGCAATATGAAATAGAAAAATAGGGCTTACAAAGTATATGACAAATAATCATTACACAAACCTGATCATCCAGTGGTGTATGCTAGGGATACTGTAAGATTTCATGGTTGTCATAAGACTTCACAAGTGCATATGAAGAAGTTTAACCACAAAGCATCAGACTGAGAAATTTGGAGATGTGTTTATACAATTGTATTTTTTAAATTTTCACCGTGCCATAATTTTTATAATTACAATTATAATATTATGTCCATTTATTAAGATGTTAACAGAGTAGTAATTTTGATTTGAAAATTTCTCTACTATATGTAGTATACTAATTGATAGTAAATACTTAAAATGTAAACATGGTTTCGGTGACAGGTCAGTATAATTTGAGTTCATTTAATTCCAGGAACCTCCAATAGCCCCTGTGACCTTCGTGACACGAGGGGCTCATGCCAAACTGCGTGGGTATGAAGGTGCCTCATCCTTAAATGTTTCTCTCTCATTCAGAACTTATGAACCTCAAGGTCTTCTTATTTGGCACGATTTTACTTCTGCTGGATATGTGAAGGTATGATTATAACATATTCTATTTTAATATATTTCTAACAGGTGACAGTGATGTAATCATGTCTCATCAAATACTTGCATGATACACGATGACAATGGTTTGTTACTCATATAATTTTTGCCTTATGCAATGTTTTTTACTTCGGATTCGGCATAGAAAATTTATTATTGAGCGTTTTAAATGTAAATTTTATTCTTGGATTTTAGGTTTACATGGAATTGGGAAAAGTGAAAGTGGAGTTGCAGAGCGGAAATAGTCCTCGCATCTTACTTGATAATTACGAGGAGACTTTCAATGACGGTCGGTGGCACACTCTCATCCTTAGTATTTCCATGGATTCTCTCATCCTCAACATTGATCAAAGGCCGATGAAAACTACACGAATTCTAAAAATTACCACAGGATCACTCTACCTCATTGGAGGTAAATTTTACATTTTGAAATACTATTTTTTGAAGTAGTCTTTCTGTAGTCAAATGTATTCATAATGAACTCTTCAACGGCATTTGTACCATTCTGTATGTATGATTTTGTATTTAAAATCTTTATAAATATGTTTTTTTTTTTATTATTAATTTTGTCAGGCGGCAAATCTGGCCATGATAGTCTTGGTTTTGTTGGCTGCATGAGGCTCATCTCTATTGATGGAAACTACAAAGTGCCTTCCGATTGGAAGCCAGAAGAATATTGCTGTCCAGGAGAAGTCCTCTTTGATGCTTGCCAGATGACTGATAGGTATTTTAATGATTTCGTTTACAAATGACTAATAATTTCAAATCATCTTATCAGTGTAATACAGAGAAAATTTGTTCAGCAACTTATTTCAATTACTTGAAGAAATAAAATGACTTCATCTCGTATTTTTTTCCATAGGTGTAACCCAAATCCATGCAAGCATGATGGACTGTGCCGTCAAAATTCTGAAGAATTCTTCTGCGATTGCCAAAGCACCGGATACTCGGGTGCAGTGTGTCACACATGTAAGAAAAGAGATTGTATGGTTCATTATGTTTAGAGATGTTTTATTGTAATTATATTATGCTTACAACAATATACACAGATGTTTATAGGAATGTATGTATAATATAAACTAAAATAATTCAATTTACATCTGAATGCAAATTATTTGATTTATATCCACATGTAACCTTGAACATGTTGCTGATCAATTATACCATCATTATTTTCAACAATAAAAAAAACTACAAATAGAACTTTCCATAAAGCTCATAACTTGATTATGAAAATTTTAAAGAGTTTCATTGTCTACTGTGTCAACAGATTGATATTATCTGTAACATAATAAAATATGTAGATATATAATAATTATTCTTGTCTTTTTTCAGCTATCAATCCATTGTCTTGCCTGGCATACAAAAATGTTGCTTCTGTTCAGCAGAGAGCAGATTTGATGATCGACGTGGATGGGTCCGGGCCATTGAATGCCTTCGCAGTTACTTGTGAATTTTATGGTATGTTTCATTTTGCTACCCATCATAGTTCAGAGGATAAGAGAACATGTTTGTGAATCAACGTGATCAAACAAGCCCGGGTTTATAACATGTATTCAAATAAAAGGAATGGACCTAACTTGATAACAACCAAATATTATTGACAAAATCTGTTTAATTTACATATCCATCTCTTGCTGGTCTATTTAGATTAGAATTTTGAAAAACCATAAAAAGTTTGGATAGTCATCATGGTTACTTTCACTTTTGGTTCCAGTAGCTTCTTTAAAAGGCATTTAATTTTGCAATAGAAGAAGACATTTTATCAATTGTATAATATCTTATTTCAGTGTTACTAATAGATATCGTTTGTCAGTATATATATTGTTTGTGTGCAGGTGATGGCCGCATTTTGACAGTGGTGGGTCATTCGAATGAGCAAGTGACAAGTGTAGATGGCTTCCAAGAGCCAGGATCTTTCCGTCAGGATATTGTCTATTCTGCATCTGCTCCGCAACTGGAAGCCCTGCTCAACCGCTCTCATTCTTGCAGACAAAGGCTAACTTATGCGTGCCATGCTTCTCAACTCTTTGGGCCTACAAGTGAGTATTTTACTTTGCTAGATGCGCAGAACTATCAAATACCATTGTGATGAATAGTGTATTCATTTCCAACAATATTCCATTACATTTTTTAACATATTCTCTTAGGTCTCATGACCTGAGGATTTTTGTCATAGAATTTTTTTGTTCGATTTGTGGGCTTATCTTAATAGCAAGGATAATATTTTTAAACTTAGTTTTCATCTATTTTGGTAGTGGACTATATTTCACGTATTTGTTACAGTTAAAGACCAAATATTCCACCCGTTTGCATGGTGGGTGTCTCGTCACAACCAGCGAATGGACTACTGGGCCGGAGCCCTACCTGGCTCTCGTAAGTGCCAATGCGGTCTCCTGGGAACCTGTTCAGATCCTACAAAGTGGTGCAATTGTGATTCGAACCAAATCGGCTGGCAGGAGGACTCGGGTGACATTACTGAGAAGGAATATCTACCAGTGAAACAGTTACGCTTTGGTGACACCGGAACACCTCTCGATGAAAAAGAAGGACGATATACTCTTGGTCCCCTTATATGTGAAGGAGACGGTATGTTATATTTGCACTACATCTATCTCACTTTACATTGAATTTAATAACTCATTTAGCAGATTCACTCTGAACACTATCTTACATCATACTGAAAATTTGGTGAGCAATCATTACAATTGAAATTAGAAATTCAATAACCAGATAATGTTTCAAATGATCCATTTCACAAAAATATCCAAACACGTTATTTCGACAATTGTCAAAGCTAAACTAAAATTTTATTAAAATTAATTTATTTTGGGAGGAAAGCAAAACTTGATTCCTACCTCTATTTTAAATTAATTGCAACATTGTGATTCTATGGCTGCAAAATGTATTCAGTAAGCTTAAATTTTTCTTGTAGATCTTTTCAATAATGTGGTCACATTCCGCATTAGTGACGCTACCATTAATCTGCCTACATTCGACATGGGAAGAAGTGGTGATATATATTTTGAATTCAAGACTACTACAGAAAACGCTGTTCTCATACATTCAAAGGTAGAGTTAAAAAACCATATTCACATATCTGTTTGCATGCTGTAACTAATTACTGTCACATTGTAGATTTTTCTCACTCACTTATTGTGACCTTTCCTGCATAATGCCAGCATTTTGAATCTGTCTAATGAACTCTGAATTATTTAAAACTGGTAAACTTCCATATGTCTAATGAACTGTAATTTTGATCGTATGACAGAATAAGATATCAGATTAATTTTGATTAGAACAAGAAATAACATACAAATTTTTACCTATTAAAACAACATTTAAATTTATCCATCCAAATGAAATTGCTTGCAGGGCCCTCAAGATTTCATAAAGATCTCTATAAACGGGGGGAACCGGCTGCAGTTTCAGTACCAGGCTGGCAGTGGATCTCTTGGAGTGTCTGTTGAAACCACTCATAAACTCTCTGATAATAATTGGCATTCTGTCTCTGTTGAAAGGAACAGGTAAGAGCTATTATATACTGTATTATTGGCATTTTTTTATGATTTCGTATCATCCTGTAGAGCTTTTTTGATGAATCAATGAGCTTTTTTGAGATGATCGTTTCCTCTATTAAAGAGGCAACTCATATTTAAAAATTTTATGAACATTATATGTTTGAATGTTGAAACAATATTTTGAGGTAATTTGTCTTTTATAGAAAGGAAGCAAAGGTTATAGTAGACGGATCATTAAATGGTGAAGTCCGCGAACCTCCAGGTCCGGTGCGAGCTCTCCAGCTGAACTCACCTTTTGTAATTGGTGCTACTGTTGATTATCGAGATGGTTTTGTTGGATGCATCAGAGCACTTCTGCTTAATGGAAAGGCTCAAGATTTACGCGGATATGCTGAGAGAGGTACAAATTAAAAATATTTATTACATAATAACTTTTTGCAATTTAAATGTTTCTTAATATTTTTAGCAAAAAATGATAACAGTAAAAGTAAAAGATTATATGGCAGATAAATTACCAGTTGTATTGACTGGTTGAATATATTATGGTTGAAATATTTTAGTATATATTATCAAATTTTCAGTGCCCCATGCAAGAGTCCCATGTGCATTCTGGCTTTGTTTGGACAGGTGCCATGATATTTGACAGTTTTGAACCATCCTTCTTTTGAAACACGCAATACAATCCCTTTTAGACATTTCATAATGTGCAGTTTGCCATTCAATCGCCAGTCAGGTGTAGGTTGGAATTCTAGTACAGTCTGCTCTAAAATTCCCTACCCAGTAATTTACTAGAAGTTTCAAATGTATCGATGAAAAAATTCAAACTCCTAAACTTTGTGATTAGCTTGTAATGTTTATGTTATGCAGATTTTGCTCAGTCTCTAGTTTTTAAAATAAATACTGAGTATTGCTTCTCTTGCTATTACTGCAACTCTGCGGTTGTGACTATTGGACATTGCGCAGCTCACACGCCAGTGGAGTGATCTAAATGCTAATATTACATTGCTAGGTATAGATATGCTTGATTGCTTGTTACTGTTCTCATGTAGAAAGAGTTTTAACTATTTGTAGGTTTTATTTATTTATCATAGATTTGATGAAGCCATTGCAAACATATTCAATAAAACTCAGTGATTTAACGTAAATATGTATTTCTAAAATAGCAGTGTGTAGAAAGTATGTTTTTTAAGTAACCTTTTGTGTGTTTCAGGTCTGTATGGTGTGTCCACGGGCTGCACTGGAAGATGTGAGGCAAATCCTTGTCTAAATAATGGAACCTGCCATGAAAGCTATGATGGCTTTACATGTGATTGTCGCTGGACTGCCTTTAAAGGACCCATCTGTGCTGATGGTAAATTGTTTTCTACATTTTAATAAACCACACATTCATAAATTTCAATGAAGCCTATATGGACATTCCTTATTGTTTAGATGGTTTGAACCCTTTAAAATAATTGCTGATGTATTATTCTAGAAGTTTATGAGAAACCCATTTTAATATTTGTTTATGGCGATGAGGAATGCAGTAATTATTTTTCAATTCGTTGAATTATATTTTAGTTCTTTGGTTGACATTTACCTATGCATAAAATATATTGTTTTATAGAAATTGGTGTCAACTTACGGCCAAGCTCGATGGTCAAATATGATTTCATGGGATCTTGGAGATCCACTATCGCTGAGAAAATCCGAGTCGGCTTCACTACTACCAACCCCAAGGGATTCTTGCTTGGATTTTTCTCCAATATTTCCGGAGAATATCTTACAATCATGGTGTCTAACTCAGGTTTATATTATTTGATCCTTTTTATTCATGATTAGCCATATATTATAGCATTTAAAATAGAAAGGCATGAATTTATTTAACATATTGTTAATTAATTAAATTACTCTCATGAAATATTGTCGATGGAGATTGTAGAATAAATATAACTTTGAATATTATTAATTTTCAGGTCATTTGCGTGTGGTATTTGACTTTGGATTTGAAAGACAAGAACTTATCTTCCAGAATAAGCATTTCGGCCTTGGGCAATATCATGATGTCCGATTATCAAGAAAAAATGGCGGTGCAACTTTAGTTTTACAGGTAAATCTTTATATATACTTTACACACATAACTTCGGGTCGATTATCAGTGGGTCACAAAATGTAATTTCAACGTTAATGATAAAAATGAGAGCATATTTTACTCGTTGAGCTGCTTAAAATTGTAGCGGAGGTGTTAAATAATTTTTCGTATTTTCTTAACTGTAATGGAGATATTCATTTTATTTGGTGTTAAGTGCATTGCTTAAAATCAAGTGTATATATCTACTTAAATAAATGTATATTTATCTATATCTATATTTACTTGCGTTGTATTTATTTAATAAATGAGAATGAAAAAGATGTCCAACTTATTTTGCTGTTATAAAATATTAAAAATCTTGATTTAACTTTCAGATTGACAATTACGAACCTCAGGAATACCACTTTGACATAAAGGCATCTGCAGATGCGCAGTTTAATAACATTCAGTACCTATATATAGGTAGAAATGAGTCCATGGCGGAAGGGTTTGCTGGATGCGTTTCACGTGTAGAATTTGATGATATCTATCCTCTCAAACTACTATTCCAAGAAGCTGGACCGCAAAATGTCAGGAGTTTCCCAGGTTTGTTATGCATTAAAATTAGTATCACTTGTATAAACACTTAGCCTTAATCGATTATAGTAGACCCTCGATTATCCGCACTAATTGGAGATGAGGATAGTGCGGGTAATCAAAAATTCGGATAGTTGAAAAAACAATCAAAATGAGAATAATTTTTTTTATAAATCTACACATTGCGAATATTTTTATTGAACATGTACATTGTAACTTAAATTTTAATTATTGGGAATCAAAATAATCAATGATTGATTTTTGCCTAAAATTAGCTTTTCTTTTAGAACCCGCATAAGCATATACTTTTCAAATATGTAGTTTGTGTTGGGTTACTATCTTCCTGTCTCTCAAACCACTTCATGGCGACATATAACAACTGAAAAGCTTCAGAATGCTTAGGTTCATTATTTATCTCCTCTTCGGCAATTTCCTCATAGTTGAGGCAACCCGAACTTGCTTTAAAATTTGGATCTCTGTTCAATCTTGTATCGAAAAATATCCCCTTTTCACACAAAATTGGGCCAGATATTGGCTGACCAAAGCATCGTTTATGCGTGAACCGTATGAAGATTTCGTTATAGATTAAGCTTTGACCTACCATCCACTGACATTATACAATTGGTAAACTACCATGCTCACTTGATGGCAACTTCACGCTATTCGTACTTATCAAAAATTTTGTGGTTAAAAACCCTAATTTATAAAGGCGAATTGTGCAGTGGCGTAAACCGAGGACTACGAGTAGTACTTGTACTTTTCTAAACTTTAAGAATTGTTAATAAATAATAAGTTGCTATTTTTTTTTATACAGCTGCCCTGACTGAAGATTTTTGTGGTGTGGAACCTATCACCGTTCCTCCCATAATCTTGGAAACCAGACCGCCTCCATACTTGGATGAAGATCAGTTGGCAAAGGATTATCACAGGACTGATGAAGCTATCCTTGGAGGTATAATTTATCAACCGTATAATGGATAAAGGATGTAACGCACATAGCAAATTTTACTAGAGGCACTAAACACACATATTTCATGATTTTGGGCTAAGTCAAAATATTAAATAAACACAATCCTGAAATGCATGTAGATTAATGAACTGGTGTTTTAGTTACCCAATCTGATTATAATTTTTAAAATTATTTAAGAAATACCAATAAAATTGAGGGTTACGACTTTTCCTTGACAAAAATTACTACCACCATTGTAGTTAACCAGCTTACAGCCTTTTCCTTACTAATTTGAAATGACTTATAGAATAAATGTACACTTCACTTGCTGGGGATTAATCAATAGGTTCAAAATGAGAAATATAAATGCAAAAGCTTAAAAAAAATATTTCTGCTACTTTATGTTTATTTCCGTTGTGTTTATTTATTTGACTAAAAACTAAAATAGTTAGTATTTTTACATTCTTGTTTCACAAAATTTTCTCCACTATTTTATAATATAATATATTATTTTCTTAATATAAAGGTATGCTGATTTTGTTAACTTTGGTGAGAGCTTCATTGATGCTATTTTATTCAATGTATTTTTAAGAACTAATTAATAGTATGTCCAGTAATTTGATGGACACTTCTAATGTGGAGCATATGGATCTACACAGGTTGAAGATATCCGCTCCGAAAGAGGAGTATATGGATTTGCAATGTGAAAGACATCTTAAGAGACTATTTTTTATGAGAATTGTTTGTCAGACAATTACTTAACCACATTCCCCGGATCGCTAGGTGGGCACGCTACCACCTGCGCTACCGGAGACACAAAGGACTTAGAATAAGGAAACATTAATACCACTGCTATGTTATTACAACAGTGTCTTGTGAAAAAATAAAACAATGTTGATTCTTAAACATTCCGTAATGTTTATTAAACTTCATGTATCGCCGATCTTTGTTTGTTCCAATTTTTGTATTCTCTAGAACTCTATACTGAATATAGCAGGGTTTCCGAACTTTATCTGCAATGGAACACCTCGCAAAAGCCGGAAATTTTAACGGAATACTTAGCTTTTTTTTAGGTTGGGTAATTCTTACTAGTAAGAAGACATACATATTTTGGGAAACCCTGAAGTATACTAATGTAAATAGCAAAAATGGTTAATGGAATATCTTTTGTTAATTAATATTGTTTAACAAACACATTGTATAATGCAGACAATCATACATCGATATTATGTCTTGTTTTTATTCTATTGCCATGTTCAGTGATTTTTATACATTTGAGTTATCACAATATATGGTTACTTTTTTCTGGATTTCTTCATCTGGTGGATTGTAAAATAGAAACAGTTTCCATAATATCTGTATGATATGTATGTTTGTATGATAAGTGAAACGGCTGGGACTTTATCACAATCTGCTTAATTTGGGTGTAGGCTTTTCTAGAAGTTTGGTAGTCAATGAACTGGTCAACATGAATATTTTTCGTTTTACCACCACTTTTATCCTGCGACTTATTCAGATGTCTGAATAGACGGAGTGGAGTAAATATTATAATATAAAACTCTTTCATAAATCTTTTGATCTTAATGTAGATAGCATCCACTTCTTGTATATTTCCATGCCCATATGCTCTTACTATTTCTGTACTATCTCTATTATGTTTAATAAAAAAACTTTAGTGCTATTATTAAAACCTTGTTTTGCGATTCTGTGCCACACATGAATCTGAACACAAAATTATTTTTTCTCTGCTTTCTAGATCGAAACATGTAACAACTATATAGTTTTCAGTCAATAATCTATGACTGGATCTGGCTTTCCGGCTTTCAATTTTATGATTTAGATCATGAATTCCCAAAGTGGGCGGTATTGTACCTTGTGGGTTCAGAAGCATTTGGGAGACTTACGGGGTCCAGAGTACGGTGGCTCTTAAGAGAAGAAATTAATAATTATACATTACGCAAGCTAAAAAAATATGTAATTTATAAATTTAAAATTATTGGGGGGAAGGGGTTCAGGTATTTGCGAACGCTGGTTATTTATAGAAGAAATTAATAATTACATTATGTATGCTATAAAAATGAGAAAGCGGTGAGTATTTTTCTTTTGAAAACGGGGCGGTAGGCCAAAAAAGATTGACAACCAACCTATGATTTAGATACACATTTTGTTTGGCCAAATCAGAGGGCTTCATGAGCTGTTTATTTATCGAAGCCTTTAGTACATTTGGATTTTTTTACATGTAGGCTAGAAATACCCTAAATATACTTGTTTTTTATTTAAGCATTTTTTTTTTTTGGTGTCTTGATACAGATATAAAGACCATAGATATAGTGGACACAGTATAGATTAATCCAAGCAATTTATGCAGCTAGTAGACTTAGCACACACTTAAAACGACTTTCTTAGGAATATATTACAATAGTGAACTAGGAATATTTCTATTTATTATAATATAATATAGAGGTTAAAATGAGAAAAATAATTCAAATTTTCACAAAATGTTTTTTAAAATGATAATAAATGACAATTAGAATTAAAAAAAAAAAAAACATTTAACATCTTAAATTATTACTTAAAAAATAATTTTAAAATAGGCCAAGAATAAATCTTACTAGTAAGATCTATTCTTTGAATTATAATAAAAAAAACATATTTTCATATTAACACTTGACATCTTAATCATGACGCAAAAAATACTAAAATATTAATTATGGCTAATTAAGATAAAGTGACGTTTGAAATAAAAATATTCACACGCATTAAAGCAGGAATTACTAGCAAAATATTAATTGTTATTTATTATGAGAAAGGAGTGTTTGAAAAAAATATATTTGGGCATTACCTTTTAGCAAACAGCACTACAGGCCGCTAAAGTTTGC
Source organism: Rhyacophila evoluta (assembly GCA_022683975.1). Lineage (NCBI taxonomy): Eukaryota > Metazoa > Arthropoda > Insecta > Trichoptera > Rhyacophilidae > Rhyacophila > Rhyacophila evoluta. The sequence goes on along the minus strand of JAGVSQ010008753.1, from coordinate 2,068 downwards.
TAAAAATATGCATGGGTGGCTGGTGGTGCTTTGTAAAAATTTCTGAAATAGTTGCTCTAAATTTAAGTTTTTTTTAACATTGTATGCTAAACAATTCAATGAACATAATTTTAAACACTAGGCAAACAAACATTCTCAACTCTTTATAGTGCAAAAAAATGGTTTTTTGCTAAAAATTAAGACTTTTCGTAATTGATTTTTTCTATTGGCCTCACCATTCTTTATTCATTTAGTTTGTCATAATTAAAGTTTTATCTTATATATGGCAATAAATATTACACATAAGTATGCCGATGTATACGACCTGCTAGACACTCGTCTATAGATACGTCAAAATCCAATACTGCCAAC
>JAGVSQ010008752.1:0-14137 GCA_022683975.1 Rhyacophila evoluta | reverse complement strand
ATATATTCACCATCATCACTGTAGTACACTTTTTATATTTTATATTTTGAAAATGCTGGAGGTCATGAGTTATGATGCTTCATCTATTCCTTTTGGTGGAAGTGTGGATAAACGTGCATGCTACGCAACTGGTGCAGTAGTGGACACATAACATCTGCGGCAACTTCACAATATACTGTATTATAAAATGTGATATATTTTACTGAAAATAACACAATCTTCAGGATTTAGTAGCGGAACTGTCAAAAGACCAAGCGATTCGAAAGCGTGGACCGCGCCCTGCTTTCGGCCCGCTGACTCCCCAGCAGAGGGCTGTCGTCCTACCCGGAGGCCGTAGGTGGAGGAAGCCGAAGGACGCGTACGACGATGCCTTTATCGCGGAAACTCTCAGTGCGCAGGCGTCGATTATTACAGGAACGACGCTAGGGTATTAATCAAATCACGATACAAATATTGTTTCTTATATTAGTATTGTCAAATTTTTTTTTGTGGCTATACTAATTAATGATACTTAGAATAATTACGGTGAATCCCCGCCATTCGTCCAACAAAATTTATCAATCTTTCAGATAAAGCTCGACTTGACATTCGTACATACTCCCGGAATTCGTTATAATTTTTGTAGGGCATTCTAACATTTCAACTATACTTATAGTAAGCAAATTCAAAGATCTTTCAAACAGTAAAACAAACAGTGTTTTTCCACCGAACGCTAATTTTTAAATTAATTTCCACTCACAATTTTATATTTGATTGAAATTGAATATTTATTTATTCTGAAATGAGTTATTTCAATATATTCAAATAAAGTTACAATTCACAATTCGAATAATTTTCCATGTTGAATTGTGTACGAATATGGTGTATTCATTGTATATTATTTACCCAGAATATTTTCAGTATGTCATCCCATAATTCTTGGGCCATACTCATCACCAAACACTGGAGATCAAGACTTCCTGATTTTCTTGATTATAGCTGTGTTGCAAATCGGGAGACGTGTCCTTATTATAATACGTTGAAAGTGGTGTTTTTTCCAGCTTGACGGGCTCGAATCCCATAACTACATCAGAACCTTTTAGATATAATCATTTTTGAAATATTTACGCTCTGAAAGTCTATTTTAAAAAATCGATTAAATTTTTCTTTTCATAAAACAATGAACATGCTTGGAAGTGAATAATTTGTAAAGAATATTAATTGACAAAAATCATATTAAATTAACAAATAACTTAACTTAAATAACTGTATTGAATTATAACGTCGACGTCTAAGTAAATATTGTTAATAGTTATTTCTGCCTTAAACATTGTCAGCTGATGTTCTTGGCTTATTTTAAATTTAGTGTATTATATATACTTGCTCATACTTGCACCTTTAACATCCTTCCATGCGGCCTTCCAGAATACAACTTCGACCTATTGGGGAAAGACGAAAAAAGAATGAGCGTCGCTGCATAGCTTTTGAAGATGCACGGAACTGCTTCTTCATGACTTATTCTCCAAGTTCTTCAACCACCTCACCTCTAGTTATTAATATATGAATATATTTATGAAAATCGGAGAATGGATAGTTTCAGTCTTCGTCAGGTGCCATAATTTTCAGTATCGACTTATAATTCAGTATAATTATTTAACGGTTAAAGCTTAACTCACCCGAATTAATTATAATTTGATATTAAAATATCATTGCTTCATTAAAAACTAACTAAACATGCGGTTAGTTAATTGTTATTGTGAAAATAGCGAAACTAAAATAAGTGTGGACCATTTCTTATTTTAACAGTGTTCATTTTTCATTATAGGAAATTCGAAAGTGATCATCTACCATACGACGAAAGGTACACAAATATTTCATTTCATTATAGCGTTTAAATATAATTCATTGCACATAATAGTAAATGTTACTTGTAAAATTTTAATCAGTGAATCCCAAGCTCATTGGACTTACTTTCAAATAAATATTTTTATAATACTCTCGAAACTATATTTTATGTTTATTTTACATATTCAGTGTTAGACTTTTGTCATTTTGTTTAGAACCACAATTTTAAGGTTCTCGCTCACATTCAGTTATCCTGATTTTTTTCCGAAGTCCAATGGATCCAAAGCCCCATTATTATTTAAACGCATAGGTTCCCAAAACGGGCGGTACCGTTCCCTGTGGGCGCTAAAGCTTTCTAGGGGGGCCACAGAGAGGTTAAAAAAAACCATTTGGGATATTTAGAAGTCGGTGGCTCCTTATAGAAGAAATTAACAATTATGTATACGTTACGCGAACTAAAAAAAAAACGAGAAACTTATAATTTTGCAAGCACTTAGGTGCGTTCAGGTACTTAAGGGGCGCTGGCTTCTTAAAAAAAAAAAATTATATTAAGCGAGATAAAAAACGAGAAAGGGTGGTGAGTATTTTCGTTTCGAAAAGAGCGTGTCTAGCGAAGATAGCGGATTTGTAATGAAAATATTCTTCTCAAACTCCTACTAGAATCTAGTATGATTTGAGCTAGAATATTTTCCGGTACCCATGTTTTTTTTTAAATTTTAATCCATCAGTTGATAGAATTATTAACAGCAACCATAATTTAAGTGACATACAAATGGAAAATGAAAAAATAACATACGACTTAATGGAGTGTTCCAGCCGAAAGAGGATTTTTTGACATGAAATCTGTTTTGTATTTAAGTCATTTCATTAAAAATCGCGACTGTTCTTTGTTTCAAATGGTGGATTTGTTAACAATTCTCAGAAAGTATTCCTATTCAGCAATGTTAATTATGAGATTAATTTTTTTTAGTTACAATGTATTCATCTTTTTGACATTTAAATAACTGGCAAGCGGTCGGTTCCGGGTTCATTGCTACACTGAAACATGCAATCTAAATGTAGAACCGATAATGTCGAATCGACAGTGAATTAATTATTTCGTTTCTACAAATAGATTCAAATCAAAATGCGAGTGATACATTTTAGGGCAGCCGCCGTAGCTCACTATTAGCACCCTTAGTTAATATTAATTTCTTTTTCTACTTCAACTACCAACTGTTACTTTAAGTAATAATATATTAAAGCAAAAACCGATGACATTTTTTATTGAATCGTTTTACAGATCTGATATTTTGCATTGATTGATAGCAAAAAATTCCATAACTTAATAATCCATATTTATTTTTGATGACTCAGTTATTGTGCTACATAAAATATATATGTTTACTTGTGTTTTAGGATTGCATCAAAATGTAAAAATTAATATTTTATTGTAACTAATCAATGTATTTCTTTACTGTTATATTTTGTGTTAATAGTTTGTTCTTACAGCTTAATATTATGCATTTTTGTTTTGAATTGACTATTTAAACCCAAGCGTTTCAAAAATATTTGCAAGTGGAGTGCAAGTTTCTTATTTAAGGCGTTTTTGAAAGCGGAATTATTCTATCATACGAATTATAATGATGATAATGCTGAAATGAAACTGCAGCTGCAACTGAAAATGAAAATATTCACTGACATCATTTTTTAGTCAGATGTAAATTTTATTTTTGCCAGTTATATTTGTTTAATTTTGCCGATGGTACATTTAGTATAATAATTGCTATAAAGATTGAAAAAAATCATGGATTCCATATCAAGTTATGCTAGTTATTAATTATATTATTTAACATAATATATATATATAAGCACCAGCTTCTCAGTTCAGCGGCAACAATTGTTAGAATGAAGATTTATCTCTGAGATAATGCTATATAGTAAGTCAACACTGGAACAGTATTATAAACAAAAAAAAACATTAGAAAACCTGCTTAAATTTGAATATAATAAACTATATTATATTATCATCGAAATCTTTCATACTCTTGAGATTGATGAATCAATTCCCTTATCGTTTGTTTATATTCATGTTTATAACAGTTTATTTAACTATTTTTCATAATGCCCGGTGATTATTTCCTCCAAAATATATTTTTCTGCTTGTTTTTGGTTCTGTCAACCTCCGAATGTATCCGAATGTTTGCGATTTGCTAAAGGTTGAACATTGGAACCGAATTTGGCCGTATAAAAGAAACTTTTCCAGAACGTACAAGTAAGTGAATATATAGATTTATTATTGAATGTCATTTTGTCTGTATTATTCTTTTCTCCCCGGTACCCGAGAGGATAGCGTGCGCGCCCCGCAATCCGGGGTCTCCCACGTCTATCGGATTTTCATGATTTTCACGTCTATCGGATTCATATGCTCCACTTTCGGAGCGGATACTGTTAAAAATACAGATACATGGATGCCTAATGGATTAAAGCTTAAGTTAAACTTTAGTTTAGTTGAACAATTCCTCGTCAGTCAGTTCTTGAGAAAACAATCTGTCAAAATTCAAATTGTAACGGTTTATGCTTAGACATTTTGTTTTCAACAAAAATATTATATTACACGAGATGACTTATCCAACAATTCAATATAATAATTTAAAAAATAACAAATAATTTTCAGAGAATCCAACTGCTATCTCGTATTGGGAAACGAAAGCATATTAAGGTAATGAAAGCATTTTATTTTTATTTTAAACAATACCTGATTATACTGACTAAAACTAACAAAACTAACAAGAATGCCTTAAAATTACCTGAAATTAGTAAACCCGTATTTAGATTATGTTATTTGTAGTCCGGTTTTTGCATTACAGCATGTTTAGGTCACACAAAACGGACAATTTTTAAAGAAATTATCTTTGGTCAAAGTATCATAAATATTAGCGTGGGAAATAAAATAAGTATTATAATTGACTTATCAAAAATAATTACAGGCGGGAAATGTCTATGGTTTGTGACTCTTTATGTTTATATTACTGTTTAAGTAAGATATTATTTATGAATCTCTTATTAATTAGTTATAGCATTGCATAAATATTTGTTTTTAATTTAATATTGAAGTAAATATTTGATAGTTGAAAATGTGAGTGTGTATTGTGATGTCGGATATATTTTTAGACTAATAAATTCTATTATTAATTTCCAATATACAATAAAAATTAAAAATAATTTTAACGTGTGACTGAGTATTCTCATTAATGGTGTTCAGTCCATAAATTAAATTAATATAAAAATGTTGATTCTTCTGCTACCTTAGTAGGCGGTTGCACGTTGCTTGTTCACTCTGTTAACTCTTACTTTCCAGTGATAGATAGAGAGTGACCAGTACCTACTTATATTTCATTTTATTTCTCTAATATATACCAATTGCAAGGTCTTTATACTAACTTTATGCAATATCACTCTTGTGAATGATGTCATAAATCTCAGAGGGGATGAGAAAGAGTATTCAAATAGGTTATATCAGTCGGTCAAGAATATCCGTCTGGATGTGTCGTCTCTTTTGTTTCCTTTTTATTCGAGCCCTAAGTTTATATCGAATAACTTTATCTAAAATTTTTTTTTGATTTGGTTATTTTACATTCTCTGCTACACGATAGTCAAACAATCAAGTGTTAATCTTTTCTAGTTTTTAACTAAATCGAAATAAAAGTTAAACTTATATTATATAAAACTACCGTTATTTTATATAAAAAAAACTCTATATGGTGTTAGCGTTCTCTGACACTGACACCAGCTATGGCTGACTAGAAAATAGTAACACTAACAACAGTTAACGTTTTTGACACATACACTGCCTCCGCCACTACTTAACCGCCTTAAATTTATTTTATTAAAACTGCCAAAAACTTATGTTTATTTATGGTTATGTCTATTATTAAACTACGCCAACGGATACGAATTGTAAATGCTATATTGAAATCGTAATGAAATTGAGATATTAGAATATAATATATGTGTACTTGACAGTGGCGTAGCCACAAATTCAGCGCCCTGGGGCGTTACGTCCCTCATATAATTTCTCGCCTTTCAGGTCTCATTCTTCCATAATTTTTTTTGACTTCTTTCTCGTTTTTTAGCTCTCGCATTAATTTTATATTATTTGCGCCCCTTTTGATTCGTGTGCCTGAAGCAACCTGCTCCAACTGCTTCTCGGTAGCTACGCCATTTGTACTCGATATCAAGATGCTGGAAGTCAGATAATATTTACCAATATGAGCTGTTTGCATATTGTATTTTAAAAGTGTACTCACCACTATATTTTTTAAGAATACAAGATATAATAATTACAAAGTCACTTTTCAAGATTTTGTAAATTTTTAGGAAAATTTATTAAATCACTCTTGCTGACATTAGTTATTAGCCTATCTATCGTAACTCATAATAAAATATTATGCATAAAATAGAATTCATAAAGCTTCTTTCGTCTTGTAGTAAATTTATAATATTAAATATTTTATAGTTCTTTATATAATATTAAATTCGATAAAAATACAAGGTTTTAAAAATCAACAAAATGCAGGACTATGGATGCTCATTAAGTTGAACTGAGTCCGGCAAACGTTTCTTGTGAAAAACAATCTTTCACGACATGTCTTCACATTGCGGTGATCCATATTTTCCACTATCAGAGTAAATATATTCACACTGTATAGATCCGTATACTCCTCTTTCAGGTTTAACATGGTATATAAAAAAAAATCAATAAACATTATCAAAAATTAGTTAATCATCTCATAACTAAGTATTAAATGCACAGTGAATGTTTTTCTAAAATAGTTTGAAAAACAATGTCATAATATTATGTTAAATATTATTACATGTACTTCAAACTCTACCAATATTAATGTGGTCAAAACTCTTTGATATTTATATTGTTTGTGCTTGATACTGATTGCAGGGTGAACTTCATGAAGTATGAAAAACCCCCTAAGACCTTGAACCATCTGAAAAATTCTTCAGTTTTCAAATTGGTTCACGAACTAGATGCTCCTCTGCACGGAATCGAAGACCGAAACGGTGGAGTACTGCTAGCAGAGAGTGAATACAGAGAAGTAAGTATGAAGTCGGGAACATTTAACGTCTCTAAAAGTACAGATTGACTTCGAGCATTGAACTTCGACATCTTAAACCCAAAATATTCCGGACATCCCATTCCGCATATCGTCGCTTTATGATTGTTTTAGCGAGTATCTACGGAAAGTGATTTGCAAAACAAAATGTATTTTCAATTAATTATATATTTTTTTCAATATTATAAATTATACTTGTAACTCTATTTTACTATAATACAGCAATCATATGGCTTTAAAAAAAGAGCTCAGATAACTTCATGTATTTACTTGTATGTATTTAAATGACATTTGTTTTATTACTTCCTGAACATTTAATGGTTGGTCGATTCGATGTGTTATCCTGTATTTCTTCCATCAAGTCCGCAACTAATGATGATCTAGTAGATTTATATGATATCCTATTGTGAGGTTGTCAATCGATGAATTTATTATAGATTTCATGCGATTCATTTATACGTGGATTTTTGGAATTTGAACAAAATAAATAAATTATTTTTTACTAAAAATTTTTTGGAGCATAAAATTAATTTGAAAAATTCAATAATCCTCAAATTTAAACTGTTTTTTAAAGTTATCTTCAGATTAATTTGAGAATTACTTTATAGCAACATGTATAATTATCAGAATTGATAACAATAGACAAAGTTTGATAATACTCAGTGGATTATTATTCAAATTATTTATGATTTGGTTTGATACCTATTGATTGTGATAGCAATAGCCGATCGATAACATTATTCGTGATTATAATATCTGGCTTCCAATGATATAGTATTTTTATATTGATTACTATTTCGGTTTTTCAGAGATGCAGATCGGTGACGCCAACTCCGTTTGATAACCAAAACGGAAACGGAGTACCAATCAAGGCGGATTCGTAGAGGAATACAAAATTTACTCATACAAAATAAAATTAACTTTTTACCGACATGTGTGTTCAAACATTGGATATTTAATTTTTTTTAATAATATCCCCTTGCGGAAATAATTATTTAGCTCCCATATTTGTAAATATAATAATTGAAAACTCAAAATATGCATTAATTTAAAACTTATTAATTTGTAGAGTTATGAAAATTGACAAAATTGTTTTATTTGCGCCGATCGCATAAAGAAAGAAAAACAAATCAAAATAAATATTTTTATTGAATTTTGACTAATTATAACGTAAACCTTATGAAATTATATTATTTGCCGCATTACAGCAGTTTAATGCAAAATTATACCTCTATCAATAAATTTGGGTTTTCAGTAATTATTTCGATTGTGATTATTTCGACAGTCTGTTAATGTTAATATCAATTGTAAAGGATCATCATTTTCTAATAATCCTTATTATAGATATCTAGCTATGTGAGACATCAGTTCCGAGCCTTGGGTAGGAGGCACCCTTGAGCAAAAAATCCGATGCGCTCCCCACTAAATTTTCTTTGAAATTGTATTTTATAAAAGTACAAACATAAATAAATATCTAAATGAAGTTTATACTAAATTTTATAATGAATTATAACTTGCAATTGTCTAGCTTTCTAGCCGTTTTCTAAGTATTTTATCCAACATAAGGTAAATTTGATTTAATTATGCAAATATCAATGCGTGTAGAAAATACTGCCACATTTGTTAAGATTTAGATTTACTTGGCAGAACCGCAAAATTTAGATTTTTTCTGAATAATAATAGCCATAATGGAAGTCTTTGAATATACATCAAGTATCATTGGTTGATAACATTAATTAGAACCAATAGAAATAATACTACCACAATCGAAATGGTTACGAATAAATCTAATTTACTGGAAGAAAAATGAATTTATGCAATCAATTCGGTCTGAAAAAAATCTCGACTTCACCACACCACTAGACTGAATTGACTTTGTATAAATTGGCATTAGTAGCGTAAAAAAACGTTATAATTCGATTCTTATTTAAATTTCTCAATTATGTACATATTTATTTAATTTTAGTTTTTTATTGATATAACTGTAATAACATAGAGCGATTATTTTTTAATACTAATGTATTTGTTTATAAAATTTCAATAAAAATATGTTGTTTTATTTATGTATTTCGTAATTTATAAAATATAATGTGAAAGTGAAAGGATGATGAAAAAAATGAAAGAATGGTTGAATACATATTATATTTATTTAGATATATATTTGTATATGTGTTTCCACAGATATAGCGATAATAGTTAAAAATTCAACCACATTTTTTTCATCTGTGAATTATTTGATTATGTGTTTTGTGAATTTTGAAAAGTGATCTAACTTTTACCAATTGTAGGATAGTTTATAACAATAAGGTAACATTTACAAGATTAAAAGAATAGAGAAGAAACATAGACATGTATAAATCATTTTTATTTACAAATTAAGCAAACTGTTCTTTTAAAAAAACATTTGAATTGACGCACTATTATAATCTAATATTTTGTTTTACATGTACATACACTTATCACAAATTTTTATGTTCCATAGTAAAGTTTAATATATTTTTTTTTGTATCAATCAATATGTAAAGGTACTTTGCAATGCTTGCACATATATATTGTATCCTTTCTTGTTTTATGAGAGGCACAAACTTGACATTTTCTTCTGACCCGCTTTTGACTGGTTGATATTTTTACTATCTGGTGTTTTTTCATATTTCCTGAGAGTCTTTGTAACGGCGTAGATATCGATGTAAGTGATGCAGTAGATGTGGATGGAGTGGTAGTTGCCTGCATTTCAACTTCTGTTTCTTTGTCTTCTATCCATACCTTGGCAAGATTTAATAGAAATCCACAAAATTTCACTTTACAGCCAGAATTAAGGTTTTTGTAGACTCTGAAGGCATTAAAAAGTCCACAATTTATTAAATACCATACGTCCTTTTTGGTCCACTTTCGTGTTTTCCTATAAATGGGGTAATACGAGAAGTACTGGTCAGCACGATCAACCCCTTTCATAAAACTATTATAATCCATAATGCTTTCAGGTTTTTTAATTAAATGGCCTGTTTTTCTGCATGTCTTTCCTGTACTGATGTCAGCATTATGGATTGTGGATATCATCCTAATGTCTCTTTTTTTTTACAGTTTTCCACAGTTATAGTAAAATCTCATCTTTTCGCAGATATTTACAATAACTGCGAGTCCACGATTAGGTCTTATTGTGCTACAAAGCCGAATTTTTTTTAGTAGTAAGTCTTTTCCAATTTGAACACTATTGTAAAAATTATCTATATAAACGTGGTACCATTTATCTACAAACGGTTTAAGAAGCTCTGATAGTAACCTGCATACAATTTAAAACTGCATATTTATCCAATAACTGAATCGCAGACCATCCTAACCAAAATTCCATATTTTTTAATCTTATTGGGGTTGTACACTTTTATATTTAATCTCCCTCGCCACGCTATCATCCCTTCATCAAGTGAAATATTTTCATTCGGTTTATTTTGAACCGGTTTGTAAAATAATCTATTATATTCTGCACTTTGAATAATCGGTTTGCATTGGTGGGAATTTCGTCATTATTTCGAAAATGAATGAATCATAAGATTTGCTGAAAATGATTTCGACTCATTGTTTTCGAAAATATTGGTGTCTCTATTAGGGGACTTAGTTGGTAGATCAATAATCTTTCAATTTCCCTTTTCTCACTGAACTCATAATAATCACTAGTGCTAACCATTTTTTTAATTCGCACACAGTTAAATCAAATCATTTTTTTGTATTTTTTGGTAATTTGTAGCTTTCAAAATTTTGGTAGTAGTAACGATTTGTTTCAACCGCAATTGTTTTCAACAGATCGTCTCCAACAAACAAACCAGCAACATTTTCTATGTCAATTTTATCAGGAATAAAAGTTGGTCCTGGAACACCTTGAAACGTCTCATTATTTCGGGGTGGATCTTGGTACCCCAATCAACCTCAATATCTGATTCAGAATCACTCGACGATGAAACATGCATCACGCGAGGGCTACGTCTTGTTAAAATTGAAGAATCATCACTAACGTTGTCACTATCATTGTCACTACCCTCATAATCACTGGAAATGTCTGATAAGCAGTCAGCATAATTTTCTTGCAAAAACTTATCTTCCCCATCGTCTGCCATTTTTTATGTAACGTAGTAAAAAACGGAATAATTATGTTTAAAGAATAATTAAGTCTTTATGGCATAATAAACAATGATTTTTCAGCACTATTTGCAGATATGCGTAAAACTAAACTTAAATGGATTAAACAATTGAAATTGGCGACAACTTATCCACAATCTATCGAATTGTAACTTTCGCGACGGTCAAAACAAACTAAGTAACTGAAGAATGAATTTTCAGGAATATTATCTTGTCATATGTACCATAAATCAAAAAAAAGAAAGCTTATATTCATTCCTTCCAACCCTTCCATATCCTTTTGTTGGCGAGAGTCTTGAATTGCACAGTAATATGCATTGATTTATTGCTAGGCAGTAAAAAGATTTCTTTCAATTTCGTGTACCATTGTTATTTATTTGGTGGTCAGAAGAATTATTTTGACATTATTGTCTAAATTATCACTTTGTGTGATCTGTGAAACAATGGTGTAGGAGTACAACTAGGTTGAATAAAAATATAGATACAAATTGAATCTAATACAAATCTTACAATTTTTACAGATTTTTCGAAATCAAATTATGTTCCATGAATTGCATTATATAACATTTACAGAAAAGTTTGTTTGAGTTATTTTATTTTATGGTAACAGTATTGAAATTCTGTATTTTGCAACATATCTGGATGATTAATTCTCCTTGACTAAATCTCGTGGGGAATGTACATGCGAATTTTGAGCATTTATATTCTTAGACAATAGTATATTTAGTTGCCACTGGCTGGCTTTATGTAATACAAGATGGATCATACTTTCTCATGTATTTTTATGAGATACAATAGAGGGTCTAGTAAATACCAACAGGTTTTAAGTTCTAAAAGTAAAGTCAATTCCTGATTACTTGGTGATTTAATTGGGTTCTAACAGTTCCGAAAAGAGACATAACTTTTACTAGTTACAGCTCCTTTTATAACAACACGGTGATATATGAGTCTGGGATTACACTTTTTAATCTCTGTTTACATATTTTTTTAGCATTTGTCAGGCATTATGAGTGGAGTTATTTTGACTCCTCAAGAATATGGCTTCTGTAGTTTTAATATTTCGTATTGCATCACACAACCCCAGTCGAAATCTTTCTAGTTCTGATAAACCGAAGGAGAGTACTCGTTTGGAGTTGTCTGAGAATTGAATTAACAGAATGACTTGAATTCGATGGCGCATTATCAAATCACGGGTTGATCGATCTTGACTTTGAATCACGGAGTCATCAAGGCTTCTTTGACTGTAGAAAAATAAAAAAATATTTGAAAAATAAGCTATTTTGCCATATGTGAATTAAGGCTGAGCTGTATTATTATGGGTAACGTCAGAGAAAACAACTTTGATTTTTCGCAATAGGTTAAAAACAATAATTTACCAATAAGAAACATCAATCTTCCACTGAACTTTCACCATATGCGGACGGAGTCTTATGCTTTGAGGAATGTCTATGAAGACTGATTTGCTCTTCAAAATGGATGTCAGCTCATCACAACAATCCGGAGATAACCTGGGAACAAATCAATGTAAAACTTGTTTTAATTAGTTATAAATATTATAAATATATTAGTTATAAATGTTAATAAATCTAAGTGGAGAATATTCAATACATAGATAAGACATGATTTAATGGCTTAGCATACTTAATTCAGAGTACATACAAAATCTATAAGAGTTTCAAAAATATTAACAAACAGTGAATAAAATTATTTAAATTTTGAATTTTATTACAATAATTGTTTTATAATATTCTAAAAAGTACCTTCAGCTGCCTTAACTATTACTCCATTTATAACAAGGTAACAACCAAGTTTGTGGTTGTTATCTAGTCACCGCTATACACCTCAATGAGAAGCATAGCGTCTTCACTTGAAAATGTATATAATAAATTAGGGGACTGGGTGGAGATCAAATAGAATATGAATATTAAACAGATGTGTACTTACTTCAGACTCTCCAAGTATTCTTTTAACTCCTGGGGATCCGTATTAATGGCTTCTCGATGTAGAAGCCTCAGAAGATGACGTACAGCGAGTAGGTGTAATTTAGATGAAGAGTTTAAGCATACAGTGTCCAGCCTATGATTGTTATCTCCCTGCATTTCCTTGATAGTTACTAGAAAAATATCATATTCAGTCCATACTCTTGTTTGTCATTTTTTTTCTTCTTATATCATGTTCGCTCCCAAAGTAGAGCATATAGATCTACACAGTGTGAAAATATCCACTCCGAAAGTGGTTTATATGGATCTCCGCAGTGTGAAGACGTTTTGACAGATTATTTTTTACAAAAATTTTATACAACAGAACACAAAAACAAACAATTTTTCAATCTAATGGGCATCTAGTCCTGCATTTTTTTTTAGTTTATAAAGATCCGTTAGATGTGGGAATCGAATCCACATTTCCTGGTTTGCTAGGCGCGCACACTAACCTCTACATTACCGGGGAGACTTCTTTGTGACTGTATTTTAAAATATTATACCATTCATTTTCCTAGCTGAGGGGTACTTATTTTCAAAATAGTCTCCAGAACTTACACCACATATATGTGTATATCTTAAAAACCCACCGCTATCAAAAAATCTTTTACACAGATCGATGAGATGCAAAAAAATAGAAATGAAAGGTAAGCCATGTAATCTAACAATGATTACGACGCAGATCCTGTTATTACCGACAGGTTGCGCCAAGTCCACGTCGACTTTTGGAATGCTTGCTTCTGTGTAAACAAAAGATAAATGAAGAACACTTTATCATCAATTATATGCCCTTTGTTCTATTGGTTACAGAAATACCACATCATCTGATAAAATTTTATATTTTGTGGACCGGTAAAAACTGCGTAGTATTTAATTTATTACTTTTTTATTCTATATTTAAATGGGTAGACATGATAAAAAAATGACAATCTTACTGGTTGTATTAACAAAAACACAATACGACCTTTGTTTAAAAATAAAGGAAGGCAAAAGGGTTAAAGTGACGATTATTCGATTTATTGAGACGTCAAAAAATTAAGGATGGCGGCGAGCTGTCACATGGCAATGAAGTTTGTCGCAATGCAATATCTTAAA
>JAGVSQ010008751.1:0-14137 GCA_022683975.1 Rhyacophila evoluta | reverse complement strand
AGCACTTGTCATGTGAGCAATTATCATGTGAGCAACTGTCATGTGCGCAGTTGTCTGGTTACCATATTTTGAATGAATCGATACCGCACCACAAATGAACGTATCTTGCTCATTCTAATGATTAAAAATAACAAATAAGAATCTTGTGGGAATTTTGCTATACACATTGTGGTTTTGGTTTGTGTGTGTCCAGTAAAAGTGTTCAAAACATTGAAATTTGAATCGAATAGTGTCACGTAACCATTGAGTTTGTGTATAAGAGATACTGTATCGTATTGAAGAAATTTGTGATTGTAATTAAATTTTCTTTTCTTTTTCTTTTACATCAGTCACGGTTTTACATTACAAGTTTCAGATCAAATGTAAAATGTACTTTTAACAGTTGTCCGGAGATGTTGATTAGAGATATCATATGCTTTGGATTTCATCTGTTTTATCATGACATAATATGTATCGAGTAAAATGAAGAAATTATGTACTTTTATGAGAGAAATTTTTCTTAACGTTAAGAAAATTGATCGAAAATCGGTTGAGGTTCAAAAAGATAAATATTCGTAAATCGGTTGTCACCGTTTTCAAGGCCGTTCGATTTCAAAGACAAATTTTTAATTTATATTATTTTGATGTAGACTCGACTAACATTCCAATATAAAGAGTGGCTGGGCGTGTTCCTCTTTCCTACCTGCGCACACCCACCTTAAAACACACCCTTAAATTACATCCGTCTCGTTTTATGAGGCATATTTTTCCATGGGCATCGGCAGGGACGTATGTCTGTTTTTGTTCGAATAAATCGCGGTGAAAACGCACGTTCCCTATTCATTTGTCGCTTTTTTTGCGGTATTGTTTAAGAGTTTTTCTTGAAAAACGTACGTCTATTACGCGTCTTCGGCCGAGAGCGAGACAGGTGGTAAATTATCCTCGGACTGTGTTTCCTCTTTTGTCCGCGCGGAATGAGAAACGAAGGAAAGAAATAGAAATATATTTGAAGAATTCAGCTGTCAAAATTGTCGAAGAGAATATCCGAAAGAACGCTATTGTATTTGTAATATTCCGTTTCGCTCTTATAAGAATCGTATTCGGAGTAAGAAGGACGGATATGTTTTTCGTAGAAAGAGTTTCCGATTTACGAACAATCAACGTCACAGTGGAATGTATGCAAATGAGTATATTTACTTTACGGAACTTTACTTAACTCGGAGTCTTCGCTCTGCGATCGTAAGGAACAAAATGGCTTGGCTGACTTTCAAAGGATAAAGTTTCGAAATAAAATCCTCGTTTCAGTGAGAGACAGTCGCCGTGAAAAAGAGATAGACGCGTTGTTCACGAGAAAGAGTTTGTCTTACCAACATCATGAAACTTAGCAAGGTGAGTATGCAAATGTGCGTATTTATAAAAAAAACGGCGTTACACTATTTACGATTATAGGGTAAATTTCTTTAAGGGCTAAAATCGGAAATCACGCGATCGCGAGGGAGATTAAAGTCGCGTTGTTTATGTATGCAAAGGTAGATTTCTTATTGGGAGCCGGTGAGTGAGTGTAGGTGAAAAACAATCGTGGCGAGTTGGTGGCAGAGGAAGGATTGACGGTGGAGCATCACATGACAGTAGTCGGCGCTCTGATTGGTCGGTTATCGAGTTTCCGCGGTCTTGTCCCTTGCGTCTTATATCGGAAAAGTGTGACAGTAAAAATTATAACGAAAGTTTGTCATTCCGAAAGTGTGATCAATTTTGCGAACGCCATCTCGCCTCCGGTCGAGTACGATTTTCATTTTTTCGTGTTGATGAAGTGTTAAGAATATCTTACAATCAATTATTGACAGTATCAACAAATTATTTAATTCTTCATACGCATAAACCGGAATAAATATTGATAAAACATAAATTAGATAATACACTATTAGTGCACCTGTTATTTATTCTCGGTTCTGAATATTTCGCGGGAAAATTGTTTTGTATAATAATTGTTTATGTTAATGCTTACGAACAATTAATTTTACATTAGAAAGAAAAATATTTTTCCTCTATTAAGTGCACTGTATATTCCTTGTTAGAAAAATTAATTTTATTTAAATGAAATTATTAAAAAATTTATGCAAAATATTAGTCTAGTTATAAGAAAATTTTAGACAATATTCTATTGGTGCGGTTTAGTAAATTTACATATAGAAAAATAACAAATTGATGGGACGACTTAATTTACGAAAAACTGTGTAGTATTACTATTAAAAACGGCAGATTTGAAGAAGATGAGGTCGAAACCAGTTGCCAGGAGGTTACCAGCACAAGGTAAGTTATTTAATTCGATGAATTGTATATTGACTATCGTATTCTCATTTTAATGGTGACGGTTATTATTATGTATTAAGTGTAGCTGTGAATAGCTACAATTTATTTGAAATGTCGTAGGTTATATCAGATGGGGCCCAAAATCCAGAGAAATATTAAATGATAAGTTGATCCTCAAACTTAATTAAATTAACATCCTATTTAACGAATGTTTGATACTTTTGAATACAGAAAAAAAGAAGTAAATTAAATTATGATTAAAAATGATATGATACATCTGTATTTAAATATTTTGAGGCCCCAGACGGTTGTGTCATTTATTATAAATTTAAATTAAATGCTTAGCAAATTTAAATCATAGGTTTTCACGAATATAAATGTTGTAACCAAGACAGTGGTGACCAATAACATATTTACATACATATGTGATTAGATGAGTATTGCATCTTACACATTATATATACATATTAACTGGATTTACATATATTTTTCTCCTCATATTATATTATATAAATATGGACTACCGAATAAACTGTAGTCATATCGGTTAACGTATGTATACCAATTGATTAAAATGTAGTGATATATTGTCACAATAAATATGCAGAAGGCGCTTATAATGCAAGTAACTAGCCAAGAACTGCTTAAAATATATATCATGTAATCTAGTACACGTGTAAACAATTCTATTGACTAAAATACTTGTATCATTAGTTTTCTTAACATCTAACTGATAAAGTAATAAGTCATATATGATTATTTATAATATAAAAGAATTGACCACAGGCAAATTTTACTGCACCGCAAATTTAATGTGGGTATGTGCTATTCTCATATAATTCCCCTTCACCAGCTGTGTATATTCCAATATTGTATCTGAATATTGGCTGAATTGAATTGTAATTAAATGAGAATTGTATAAGACATTTTACGGTTGTGATTTCGTTGCAGTTTTTCTATAACCTTTTCTATGCTACTATGAGTATCATCTACAAATAATTGATAATAAATTATGTATATTTTATAATCCAAGTATTGCTGATGATGACCAAGGGGTAAGCAGGAGCTGGAGGTTGTGGATACGAATCCCGCATCTGCTGGATATTTAATATTCAATAATGATAGATTAGATATTTGATAGCCTGAGCAGTCGGATGGCTGTCAATAAGTCGTATTTAGAATGTGGAGATTCATGTAGTCCTTTTTGGAATGTTTATCTCCATGTTGTGAGGTTCTATATGCTCCATTTTCGGAGTATAAGTGGTTGAAATAATACTTGTATTAGCATATGTACGTACAGTTGATGATTTCGAGTCTATAAATCCCTATCAATACCATACTTACATTAAGGTTGAAATGAAAAATTAAATCCAAATTGTTAATGTGTCCTTATATGTCATTAAATTGATGGTATCTTTACTGATTTCTAAATCGCAGGTGTGCAAACTTTTGTATTACACTTCTGATCTCGCAGTAATTTTTGTTTTATAAAATCCATCAGTGTATTCGACACTGCTCACAATTTATTTTAAATCGATTTTAGCCCGATGAAATTCAATAAAAATTGAAATTAAATATTAAAAATATTTCTCTATATATGCATGGATACTACAGTAATTACTAAATGACAAACATTCATTTACAATACATTCATAAGATTATTTCTACCAATTTGAGGCACTTCTGGACTGATCTGATGTTAGTATCATTATTTTTATTGTATCTGTTTATCTGATGGATATCTGGTCATCTAATGTTAGAGAACGCCTAAATAAATTCCTTGCATAAGTCTCCTGTTTATAGTCACAGATATATTCACTTATCTGCGTATATTATTGTTAAATATAAATACGATTCAATATGCATTGTGGCTAGATAGTTAAATTTCATTAGTGGTTGATTGCATTAAAAAGATAGGTGTTTACACGTTAATTAAACAACGTTATGGGTTAACTGTTCAGGCGATCATTTACATGGGGCTATCAGATTCTTCTACCCATTACTCTGTTTCTGCCACCCTACTGACTATTTCCCCCGTGAGCCCATTTACCCTTCAATTTCAATACGCTACCAAAAATAGGGTTGCCGACGTATTGGATTTTATTGATTATCAATAAAAACATAAATTAAATAAACAGATTACGTTGTTCTATAAAATAATAAAAATAATCAAATTTTCTAGATTAAGAAATAAATTTTGACACTATCGCTTCAATTTATTATACATTTATTCAATACCACGATACAAAGTGAATTTATGTAAATACAGCCTTTTTATTCTAAATAAAAAAGCCTTTAACTGTTATTGACAATATATGAATCTAAATACAGTAGAAACACGATTATCTGAATTAAACGAGGATTGAATTGGTCGGTATAGCAGAAAATCTAGATAATCGTGACAGGGAAAAAATATAATTTAAGTTTATTTATTTATAGTGTAAGTATTTTTTTATTGATTTTGTTTATGTTTACAAAATTTATTTTCAAGTATTGATCTTTGGTTAATTATAGCTACCCTTTTTGAAGCCGCCAAATCGTATATACTTTTAAGAAATATAAGTTTTGTTAAGTCACATCTTTCTGTCTTTTAAACTGCATCATAACAGAAGTTGTAGGACAATTATTCACCTACTTGGCATTATATCGACTTGTTTTTGTTCTAGGACTAAGTTAAATACTGTCTCAATTATTTCCTCGTCATTTCAACTTTAGAATGCAGGATCTTTTGCAACGGAATTTAATGAATTTGATAATTTAACCCGTTTCATTATCACTATACATTTCTTTATAACCTTTTATTGTATTATTAGATAAAAGACGTCCCGAAACAACCCCTTTTAAAAGCATTGATAACATCCAATTTGTCTTTTAATCTTGTCATAATACGATTCTTTAATAATAAAAATCTTTATAATCGAAAAATTGGATAATCGAGGTTCGGCTAATAGAGATTCTTCTGTAAATTGCTCGTATGTGTAAGAGATTAAGAAAACTCCATAAATTATTTAATGAAAAAAATGATTACATAAAATATACTTATCAAAAAAATATGCATACATACAAATTATCGCTTGGTTACAGACCACTGCGAGAATTATTGAAAATCTGTTTTATTACCTTCATCTTGATAGTCTTCGTGGCCTATATGGTATGATTGGTAAGTACCACGTGCTTCGGCATGGAAGGTACAACAATCAAGATTGATTATATATTATTACACTGTCGGATCAGAAATAGCATATTTTTATGTTTCTAACTTGATTTTGATTCAAACTATGAATTTAGTATTTCATTGTGACTGTTCAGTGGATAATTTTTTATCTTGTTTTATTATTTGTATTCATTAATTGAGGTAAATTTCGAGTAAAGCAGGTGTGAAAATAGCTCAAGTATATCGTTATCGCCAATAACTAACTGGGCAGCCATATTCTTTATAACTTATATAAGATTAATAAAAAGTCGATGTCGTTGCAATTGTTCAACCCTGTTTCTTCATACGACAGAATTGAATAAGTACGAGGCAGTGAGACGCGTTGTGTGAAAAATACTGCCGAGTGGGTGCGTTGCATAATACGTTCGTTCATAAATGCTTTACAAGGGGTGAATATGGTTGACTAAATGACCCCCACTTACAAAGCTAAAGTCATTAGAAAGCCTTCCTAATGTTTGAATTGATCACCGCTGTTATTTTTATTGCTCTGTCTTTTAGATACGACAATTAAGAGCTTTTGATAAGGTTTAATAGTGTTTTTAGCTTAGAGTCTACATGAGAACAAAGACATTCATAGATTTTACGTTAAATTTGGTAGTCGAATATGATTTGGGATAGGAAAACGCGGGATCAAAACCTTAAGATGCATAAAAAAGCGGATGGGTTAAAAGATTGCCTGATAACCAATCTCCGTAAAAACTCCTATAGTATAATAATTCTGTCATATTATTATCGAAATCTATATGCTCCACATTTTTACTGGGGTCCGAGTTAAAATATGATATCATAAATGTAAAATATGATTATCGCTCTAAAATCGAGCAAATGAAAAAACTAGTTGATATCAAAATTCACAATTTCTTGTGTGCACCTATACTGTAGATTGTGAGTTTTGATACTAGTCCCCTTGCATAATGTTCAACAATATAAACAAATACATATATAAGAATCGTCCGTTAACCATGTTCGTAGCTCTGTGTAATCACAGAGTACTTTTTTCTAAAATAATTACCCAAAAACTTTCCCTTCGTCGTTGTCGTAGCTGCCACTGCAGTATCAGCACTAGTAGCAGCAGCCTGCATCTATATTTTGTTTTTTTTTCCAAATTATATTTCAAGGTATATCTGATATATCAATCATTTTTTTAGAAATACATCACTCACTTTGAAAAGCACTGCTCTATACAAGGAGTTCTACGGCATTGTTAACTATTAACTGTGAAAGTTTAATAGCTCGAAGAAGTAAAACTTTCAAGAATTTTATTTTTTATCAATATTTCATGTACCTAATATTATATAAACGCTCACCAATCAACCATGAACCGTAGTTTGTAAGTCAGAATTGTAAAAATAATTATAGTAACAAAACTAAATGATATGAAGAAGCTTCGACGCATCTGCTAGAACGTGATTGGTCGAATCAAAATACGCCCACACCAATGACAAGATACCATGACAGTAAACAGATAATATCCTGCCAGTCAACTATGGATTCTATCCGCACTTACTGTTGAAACTGATATCGCGTGCATTCTATATATAAGAGAAGATACTTGAGGATCCCTCCGTAAAACTGCTTCACACAATACGATTTTGAACTTTATTGTACCGTTCAAATAGAATAAAGTCGTGTGCCTCGAAAGATGGATGTTGCAGGACACTTAAGGATCCCTCTTTATATAAAGCCAGGAGTGGTTTACAACTGAAGATATTAGGTAATATGACAGGTAGATGTATAAAACCGCGATTGAGCAAATAAGGAGTTATTTTATTTTATATATCGTCTACAATATATAAATAAATCTTAATAACAATAATGTTTTAATTCGAATTAACTTAGTTATGTATCTATAATGCATACAGATTATTACTACTATTTTTTTATTATGTAAAAGTTTTGCGTTATTTTATTAGTTTATCTGTACATATATTTGTCTCCGAGGTAGCGTAGATCTTAGCGTCCACGTCTGTCATTCTGATATGTGAGGGTTCTATTTCCACATCATCCGTATTTTAAAAAATCCAAAGATGCAGAGCTGGATGCTTACAGGGTAGAGAAATTATCTGACAAGAACTTTCCTGAAAAATAATCTATCAAGACATGTCTTCAAATTGCGGAGATTCATTTACTCCACTTTTGCAGTGGACATCTTCGCACTGTGTAGATCCATACACTCCACTTTATATATATAAATATATATTGCGAGAAACGATTTAAATGTACACGGTTTGTTTTGTTGAAGTTTAAGAACTTTTGATTTCGCTGCTTATGCCGCCCCCGTATTTGTGTCGCCTGATGCCGGCCGCCTTTCTGTATCATAGTAAAGTACGGCCCTGTGGATTCTATATGTAGCTATTCGCTATTCGTCCCTATAAGAACGTGCGAATGGATTTCTGCAGAGTATCATCATTTATTATACCCACTGCGTTTTCGTGAATTCTCCATGTCTCTTTTAATCATTCGCCGTCATAGGACTCCTAGGAGGTGAATTTGCATTATGTTGTATCTTTAGAGTTTCATTTATATTTGACTGCAGAACAGGAAATTGTTTTAGTATGTATAAATTATATAAATGGCTAAAAAACATTTTTTTAATTTATGCATAAAACTAAAAGATGAAAAAAGCAACATTAAGAATGGGAATTTAACCTTATAATAAATTTTAAATATTACAGAAAATATATTTAATTACTACATATTAAACTTTTTTTGATTAATCGATTCCAATGGTGTATGCATTTTACATTAGAATATACTAGTTATAGCAAAATATATTATAACTGTTATTGACCAAGTACAAAAAATTGTATAATTCGGCTATAACGTGACATTGATTCGATGAAAAGCTATTATTTGATAAAATCCGTAAATAGATTTATGATGTCCCGCTAAAGTTTAGGCGATGCTCATTCTGGGAGAGATATGAAGGGAGTAAGAAGTAGCAAATGATGCGCAGAGTTGTCTGGCTTATGAAGCGTCTCCCGGCTGCTCGATACAGCTAACGCATGCGCCTCCAGCATCCTGGAAACACCCCACACCCTCTTTCGTCTCCTGCTCCTCCGTTCAGGAATCTCTACCTCCTGTCTACACAATACCGGAATCCTGCCATCCCGGGGCGTGGTTATCTCTTACTTACCTACGTATATTCCACTTCGTATTTGTTATTCTATAAATTAAAGACAAAATGTAAACCTCACATTATATTTTAGATTTGATACGAGTCCTAGCAATCGGTTATCATTTATGTATCCAAAAATCACAGATGAATCACTAGTTTACTTCTGTAAACATATTTTCAACGTATGAAGAACAGTTTGTTCAATGTATGCATTTATGTGTGATGATAGATCAACTTTACTCTATCAGCGTTTCCCAACGTGTGACTCAAGCTCCACAGGGAGACAATTTGAAAATGAATTTACCCAGAGTAACCGTATCGTGACTCCCAGTATGTGGTATCAGGGGGCATAAGATTTTTTTAAAAGGTTAGATGGGGCATGGCACAAATAAGGTTAAGAAACACTGATCTAGGTATATGTTGATAGATATACTAGTACATTCTGCAGATAAAATAGATCCAAACTATCTCATATACTAATTCATACATACTGTGCAATTATATATGGCCAGTTAATATTAATAGCAATTTCGGCTGCAATACTATTATTTAAAGTTTGAACTATTCTTATAATCTTTCGTCTCAAGATTTTTCTCGATTTACTTTATTACTCTACCAGGCACATATTCTTTTGAACAATTTAACACGTTAAACTATATTCCAAGAATTACAAACAAACAAGAAAGTACAAACCATAATTAATTTTGTTTCTTTTCGAGCACGCTCCTTTGTCTAATAATAGTATCACAATATTATCGATAAATAATTAGTAATTTATTTACTTATTCTTTAATTAGACTGCTGAATTTAAAAAAATCCAAAGATGCCCGACTGGATCACCAATGGTTTGAGCAATCGGTCGACAGCAAATTTTCGCGAAAAAAATCTATCAGGACTTGCGTTTATATTGTGAAGATCCATTTACTCTATTTCTAGAGCGGACATCTCTTTACATTATGTATATCATCTGCTGCAATTTCGGAACGAACGTGTTAAAAAATTACTCATGGCAATGAATATGTGACGTGTCGGTTTCTTGAGAATTATGATTTCTTATGCGAAGTCTTTGATTTCAAAAATAATAAAAAAGAAAAACAGAGTGAATTCGAGTATGTACAATACGGATTGGGAACGTGGTAGGTCTTTCTGAATGATATATGTATTTAGCCCTTGTATCCAGGAGAATATTCGTAATTCAGACTGAACCCAAGTAATATACTTTTTGCTTTCAGTCTCGCCAGTAAAATAAATCAACTTTAATCGTTGACACTTCGATTAGTTAACTTTGGTCAAAATTTATTTGTTTCTTCGCCTTTTTTTTGAACTGCATTTTAAACAATAGCAATTGAGTACTCCAATACCGCATTTATTTCTTTTCTACTTACCTGTTTAACATGTTCTGTGAGATGAGCTATGACTTAAATGATGTTATCTGTTAAAATTAGGGTCAATTGAAAACATCTGTGTTTGAAACTAATTTCGCATTAAAATAATAACAATATTTTTGGAGATCCATATATTTCATTTCTGAGAAATCGACATGTTTATATCTAAAATTTAGTGAATTATTTAATTGGTTGTGTTAAATATTAAGATTCCATCACTAGATACTATTTTATCTTAATTGCTATAATTGTTATAATAGGTTTAAGTGCTATTTTCCGTTAGCTAATATAAGTAATTTTTAGTATTAATTAGTTGAGTAGAATATTCATCGGTTTCTCATATCGAACTTTGCGATTATTATCGTGTTTGTTTTTATTATTATTTCCAAAAAACACGATACGGGTAGTGGTATTGTGGGACCAGGGCGCAGTCCTGCAACTTTTTTGACATAAAACTTTTCAAGCATATTCATAAATATGTTGAAGTAAAGTGTTTGTAATCTAGTATATGATAATTGCTTTTCGTTTTATGGATTTTAAATAAAATATTCGTACTACTAACAATAAGTCACGTTCTTAAATGTGACGTAAATTGAAGGGGGGGGGGGGTTAAAATTAATTATCGCTTGATATTTTTTTATTTAGGATCAAACCAATGGATATACGACACATAACTTTTTTGAATTGATTGCGAGTATTCGTTTAGAATATAAATTTTCATCTAAAAATAGTTGAATATTATATGGTTCTTAGCTATTTTGTTTTGTCCACGGTCGGACCATTATCAGCACTATTAATTAATTTTGATAAACGTGTGAAAGGTAAAATATTTATCGATGAAACAAATAAAATTATGGGCATCTTCCAATAAGTTTATGTTGAATTTGAATTTAGATAATAATTGGGAATTTGCTGCTTGATTTTGACAGAACGTGTATTTAGTTATGTACATTATGATAAAATAAAAGGACTTTTCAAAACACTGAGGGTTAATGCCTTTTGCCTAAACAGAGTAAACATGTTACTTTACTTTGTGAAATTGTGTTTGAAATATGTACTTGCAAAAGTTTGTAATCAGTATCCGACTCGTATTTATAACAAACCGGTGAATTCGTACTCAAAAATTTGTTGTGTTCATTGTAAAATGTCGTTACTATTCTATTGTATATTTCGAGTAAAATTATTAAACTTGCTTGATGTGAATACGAATAATTTCGCTTGTCATCACTCACCTATTCGAAATCAGACTATATTCATCGCCATAATCGATATGAAATTTTAATATTATATTAGACACATGCCGTGTGTTACGCATATCGTTATTTTTGTCAATTTACGAGCAATTGTTCAGGATGTTTGTGGCAGATATGGAAAACAGTGAGCTTCAAAAACACATAAAAATCGTAATAAAGATTATTTTAATAGGAATGAGCGACATTTTATGGCGACGTTGTTATTATGATAAAAAAATCGTTACGAAAACTTGAAAAAAGCAACGAAGAGAACTTATGATTTGTACAATTACTGGCTGAGTAATCATTTGTAGCGATGGTTAACGATTATTGTATGCAGTTTTAGAAACTGATGTTCATTAGATAAGTCAATCACAGAGCATACGTACAAACAGGTCAAATTTCTTGAATTTTATAAAGAATATCGAAGTATCAAAATTTCTAGTTTAACGTATATTGTTTGCTGTCATAGATGTAATAATATTCAGTATAACAATATTTCAGTGCAAAGAAACAAAAGTGGTGGCCCCACGAGATTCGTTATAACGGGATGTGAATTGTTCCTAATATGCTCCAGATGTGATAAAAACTATCTATTAGCAATGCTACTGGTTGTATCGTTAAAATATATATTTTTAACATATACAATTTGCGTTAAAGTCAACCAATAACTAAAATTTATTGCAATTTTAAGTCAGTTGCCAAAGTATTTAAATATGTACGTTGCTGCGAAAGAAATTATTTAAATTAAATAAATTTAAGTTTATCTAAAAAAAAAAGTTCAGCGGAAGATACAACACAAAAAGGACGAATCCCCATAAGAAAAGATCGCTATAATAATAATTCGAATTGCATTTGAAGACAAATTTCTGAATTGTCTTCCGATTTCCATTGATCGTGAACGCAGAGTGAAAACATGATACGACTTTGTGCGCACCAGATGAATTTCCGGTGCACCATTGTGGCAAAGGTCTCTTCCTTTCGTCCTTTAATAAAGATTCTTTATACGCAACCAAAACCGAATAATAAAAGGACGTCTGGTCTGTTAAAAAAATATTTCGCAGATCTACCGACAGATAGTCCTGCTTCCCGCATCCTCCTTCCTGTTAATGTTGCTATGGAATAATGTATGAACAGTGAGTAACATTTCAGCATTATATAATAATTATTTATCCAATATAATAACTACAAAAATAAAACACCAATTAAAAGTTGATGGTTTACCGGAATTAAGGTAATTTGAAAAGTCATTTAATAATCTCCCTCAAGAGATTACTGTCACGTTGCAGGTATTTTAAGTACATATTTATAACGTAGTCTTCACTCAGGTATTGTTTAAAAATATGTCTTTGCAATGCGCACTTGCATTTCTGTAGTGGTTCATCTTCACATCGGTGAATTCTAAATACTCCACTTTCGTAGGGTGCGTAATTAAAAAATACAATTAATTTAACGCCAAAAATACTTACATTACAATAAGGACTTCTAAATTTCAAGTCGGATGTACCTTAACTCTGATGGCTTACATAAAAATAAAATGTAATCGATGTTAGTATATGGCTTGTTTTCCAATTTTGGAACATATATGTAAAATACCGTCAGTTCTAACATGTATACCTAATTAAGTATTGTTGTAACAATACTATGGTAGATAATCATTTTAATATCGATTGGTAATATAAAACTTTATGTCTCGATGAAACCGTATACTGTGTATATACTTTATTTGGTTGGTATTACTTTTCAAATCTCGTAAAAAAACATCATAGAATTAGTTTGAAGTCAAAATTGCATAGTTTTGACAAAAACGCATTTGAATGTTTTGTGTTTTAATTTTGCGTGTTTGAGTATTCTTATTATTTTTATTACAAACATTTTTTTATTGCTTGAATCTCAACAAAATTTAATATCTGTGAGTAATTCCTATGCGGATTCCGAATATGAGCCTAACTTAATTATGCTGTATGAGTGAATCGGTTCAAACCCATTGTATTTTGACAAAATGTTATCAATACTATGCGTTCCTGGAAATCCATTCGGTGATTACTTAAGGTGGTACTTAAAAAAACCTTGAGTTTATAAAAATGACACTGTCTTTTTTTATTAGTCTGGAGCAAAGTGACGCTCACTCATTGTGAGTTAAATTATTCAGTAAACATGTATGTAGTGGCGAAACGTATTGAATTTATTTGGAACCAAGCAAACAATCGCGGTTTTCGGAATTTCATGAATGAATTTAAGAATTAAGGTAAATGGTATACCTACCTACCTTACCTACATAATATTAACTTGTTTGCGTTGACAAGGAGTTTATTTACTATAAGCTTCCACTCACGATCAGCTATTATAATAAACAGACGACCATACACGTGATATAAAATCCGAAGCGTTAGTATAAAAGAAATCTTTAATTGATTGGTGTGATCTGTGATCATCGAAAACGTTAAGTTTGCGGATGGCGACCCGATCTTCTGGACGAAGACGAGTAAAGGTAAAACCATCTTGGAGACATCTTCAGCGTTGAATTAATGCAGACTAAGAAGTCTTTCAAATATGGTACCGGAAATATCACAACCATACACTGCATAGCGATTCGTATTAATTGTATGATAAAAAGTAAATAATGTGACAACGCAAAAACATTTTTGTCATTTAATTTTTATTAGCACATTTTCTATAGATTTTATAATTAGCATTATGGTAGTTAACTAATATTTATACACTCTACTATTGAATTTGTCTCCCCGGTAGCGTAGTTGGTAGCGTGGGCGCCCAGCGATCCGGGGAATGCGGGTTCGAATCCCCATCTCTGTCGGATTTTTAAAAATCCAAAAATGCAGGACTTGGTTGCCTATTAGGTTGAGTAATTGTCTGACAAACAATTCTCGTAAAAAATAAT
>JAGVSQ010008750.1:0-14139 GCA_022683975.1 Rhyacophila evoluta | reverse complement strand
TTTTTGTGGGTGGGGTAGAAGAGATTTTTTTTGTTCAAAAGGAACACAACGAATCCAGAAAAAGAAAAAAAGCACAAGATACGTCTTCAAACCGAAAGTGAGGGAGTCAAAATTGCATATTACAAAAACGACATTAATTCCGGGATGACCTAATATTTTTCTCCATCAATGACTCATATATTGTATTAAAAAAATAATCAACGTATCAGATAATTTAATATTTATCTGGATACCAATTTTTTTAAGAAAAATGATATCTCATCTCATATAGATAACCTTGTGACAGTTTAGATAACATGTTATGTCATAGATTAAATTTTGAATATATTACATCTGCTACTATTGTTTTTGATGTAATTATTACGTAAC
Organism: Rhyacophila evoluta; assembly: GCA_022683975.1. NCBI lineage: Eukaryota > Metazoa > Arthropoda > Insecta > Trichoptera > Rhyacophilidae > Rhyacophila > Rhyacophila evoluta. The sequence goes on along the minus strand of JAGVSQ010008750.1, from coordinate 13,770 downwards.
ATCATATAAAATATAGCTATTGTAATATCTTTGACATAATATGGCATATGATACTATCTCATGGCATTAATATTGCCTGAAAATTGAAGTAATATGAACATTCCGTATCCATTATTTAGATATGTTTTTCCATTTAACGTGAATATCTCTGACTTTAACAAAGTGACGAAGTAACTACGGTGAAAAAATCTGTCATTAGATTAAATGTCACAGATCTGTAACGTCGAGTGCTCAAGTTTAAAAGTAATTTGCATGTCAGCCTTTCTCTGCTTTTAGCATTTAATGATAAAGAGCATACTCCTAACTCTCTTCAACTGCTAAGTTATTATTTTTAATAAAGTGTAAGCGTATAACTTAAATAAAACTAGGTAAAATATTTTATTTCAAACTAATCAAATACTATTTGTTTTAAATAATGACATTAACGTTGCGCTTATACATTAAAAAAATAAACTCGAAAATATCAGTATTAAACAGATGATATATATTTATTTATATATCATATATAATATTATGGATTACTAAGTAGTTTAGTCAGTAAGTGAGTAGTCTTGTGAATCACACAAAATGAAAGATATTGAGAGTTCAAATCTTATGGTTGCACAAACAATTTAAAGATCTAAAATGAAAGACTACGATAATTGCTTAACGGGTCGGTTGAAATCAGTCATTCTGAAAAACGACCCGTCGACATTAGTCTTCACATATTAGATATCTACATTTTTCACTTAAAGAACATGTCTAGTATAGTTTTCTTCTTTGAAATCTTTTCTTCTAAACAAGACTAAATATTAACAGGATATAATTAGTTAAAATAGTACTGACGCTTACTCTAGTGCACGCCAACCAAGGTCTTATTTAGATACTCCTGGGATCTCAACTCCATTACCCCACGGTATATGTCCTTGTAATGGGTATGGATACGTGGTGGAATAGAAAACAACTGTAAACATTAGTTATTTAAATGAGATATATAAATACTATATAATATAGATTAGGGGATCTCAATTGTTTTATGATCAGAAGCTCATTTATATGCAAAAATAGGGTGGTAGGTGTATTTTAAAAGTAATAATATGCATAAATCAGTCAAACTGACCCAATATTGGAGCTGGAAAAGAGTTCACGAGCGCTTGAAGTTGAGAATCTATGATATAAATACTTTTAAAATTAATATTAAATAAGTTTTTTTTAATTATGTTCATTTAATGGAAAAGCACTTTTCATATTTTATTTCATTTACATTTTTAAAAGTATAAAATTAAAATAATATTAATTTATGTAAATGCCATCGACGTATTACACATGTATATACAAAGTTAAATAAAATGTGATGTTTGTAAATTTACTTTAAGTAAATTATGTTTAAATATATGTATTATAAAAGTTAAAAATAATCTTTGCAAGGCTGACAAAATTTTGAGATTGTGCTATTGGGAATTTTCTCCATAATAATGAAAGTTTGAATCATAAAATAATTTATTTATTTAAATAGCAGATAGGATGTATATAAAATATTAAATGATTTTTACTATTTAACATATAATATATTTTTTATTACTTCGAATCATGTGAAGTATAAGGATGTCCATAATATTACCATGTACTCGATTGTTTTAAACCAATTACAGTATCTGTTGAGAATCGTGCTGGGCGTATTATTTTTTACACATATACTGTACGTTAATTTACGTTATTTTTATTGAACTTTCACAAATGCTCATACTTACCAACTCAACTACCAAGTAACATTAGATACAAACTTATTTGAAAAAAATATTTTATTCTTTAAAACTTTGGATTAAAAATTACATGTTTAAAGTGTCACACATCATAATGTAATATTATTTTGAGTTAGTCAAATTTGTATTTATATCTAGTTGATTTTTTATATATGGTTAAAAAAATTACGGCAGGCGAATAGAGTATAATATTATGATGTTTTAGGATGAAGGAATGATTTTTGATAATTAATTCGTGGTATTTTCATATCGTATGTTTAGAAATAAATATGTAAACATAGTTAACGGTAAATTATGAACATATTGAACAATCTAAAATAAATCTCATTTTAGTGTACTGCTGCAAGGTAGAGCGCAAAAATTGCCTGGAAAACTATTAATAAAAATACATGAAATTTAACCAACGTCGAAGCGAGCAATATGCGAAATATATATGAAAAGCTAGCGGTTGCATTTTCCGGTCAATGCGTTATGTTGGTTAGTACGTTCGCTAACAGAAAAAAAACGCGAGGCTTCTGTGAAATGTTTATTCATTGTATCGTTTTTTCGACATTGCATCTACTCCTTGAAGCTTTACAAAATATCGCCGTGGGAAAATTATGGTGATTTTATTCAAAAGTAATAATTTTAAGAAAATAAAAAGCAAATAAACTAAAATATTGTTTCTACTTGCAATATTTATGATCGGTGATAAAAATTACAATATTTACCGACCACATAAATATAATATATATAATTATATCCAAATTATACTTTCATATAAATTTTGTCTGTTATAGTAATTTTCGATGTACTGCGTGGATTTTATTTAATTTTATTCTCAATTAATTTTACTAGTCATTTATTATAGACCATATTTTGAATTTATTACATTTTACCTATCAAACTGCAAAAAAATACTGGAAAGTGCAATAGTATAGTATTTAATGACCTTTGTTAAGCTAAACTTCCGAAAAGTTTTCGCTCTTCAGATATAAACTACATACATCATATTAAAATAAAAACTTTCTCCTATTACTACATGACATCTTAAACTTTTTGAAAGCTGAAAAATTATTCTTAATATAATATAAAGTATCTACCATGGCCGATCTGGCCAAATACCAAACTAACTCGATTAATTCTTTTTTTTCAATTCCTAAGTGGACATTACACCCGAAGGATGTCCAAAAACTAGACAATTGACAGATTTTTCGTCACCTAGTTGATAACATTGCATTTTAACAATATTGTAAGTAGAGCTTAGAACTTCGGTGATTGAGTATAGTAATATTTTACAAAATCAATAATCGAGTATACTATGTTTTAAAGAATTTTTTATAAAGTTTTTTCTTTTCTATCCTATTATGTATTTTAAATTTCTATGTAAGTCGGTAAAACTGACAAGCAACATTCATTATATTTTATTTTAAAATTTATTTCATACATATGAGGTGATTTTTTACTATTATTTTGCTAAATTTTAAGTGAAATCGTTACAAAAATAAAAAAACATTTACCATATTCTGTGCCTGGGTGATTATATGGTGAAAAAATAATACAGCTGTGTATACGGTAAAAACGTTGAAATAAATCTAACCATTTCACGATTTAATCTGTAAGAGTACTAATATTCGTCCATATTTTTTTAATCAACAAAGATTATTTTCAACTTGCGGGTAAAGTTTGCCCCGAAAATGGTTAGATAAATACTTTTTTCTTTGTATAAAACCGTTCTGAACCCTCCTCCGAATCTTTAATTACTTTAAAGTGTTTGTGTGTAACACTTAACAGTGTTTACGCAATTTAATTTTAGGCTTACCACTCGTTTGATTTACGAGGTCCCTCTGGTCGCCCAGCTAGAGGCTCGGTCGGAGGTGCGCATCTCTGTTAGGCTCCGTACACGAAAACTGTAATTAGTGAACAAATATATAAGATAAATTGAGACACTTAACAAATTCTTTATGGTAATGATTTCTTAGAATAAATAAAGATTATATATTATAAATATTAAATAAACGCAACACACATAAAGTATATCAAAACAAAGGTGTCTTATTTGCAACTTAGATTAATCGTATTTGTTTATTACTGAGTTATTTATTTATATAAAACTTGGGACGCTGATTTAAATTGTTTAAGTAAGAAACGAGAAAGCTTTATGAATGCAAAACGATGCTAATATATTATATTAGTAATATAATCATGGGTTCGTTTGTACGAACGAAAACCAATAAACTGTTTATATATTTTTATTGAAATGATGTGGATGAAAAGTGTTTAATATAAGGCACATTGAGCTTTGTGTGAATGTGAGAGATTTCCCATAGACTTTTATTGTAAAAAATCTTGGCATGCCTTTTATAAGATAAAATGGATAGAAGAACAAAAATAAGAAGAAAAAAATTACTTAGTTTGATTCAGTTTTATGATATAATTACTGTAGTTACTATAAAAATATAATAATGTTTTAAATTATATTTTGAGATCTAGAAAAACGAAAGTTTTACGGTATGAAATTTATGTGTTTGAGCCGTTAATTAATTTTGACATCTTAGTTTATTGTTTTATAATATTTTTATGTAGGGTAAACCACGGCATGGCTATATATTTTAGCATTTCCTTTGAATATTAATTCTTCGCACGATACGATAACTTTTTGCTGGCTTAAAAGTTTGCCTTTATTTGCAAAGGCTCGCGTTCTTAGAAAGCAAATGAATAAGATAATGTACTTATAATACTTCTGTAAAATGTTATATTACTTATAAAACCTGCTTTGAAAAAAGTTCCTTATTGATGAAGTTGGTTTTAAGAGAAAAGTTTCTTAAGTAACTAATAAATATATTTATTTTGCAATAATATTTTGTCTCTCCTATTAAGCCACTCTAAAATTTATTTTATTGTATAACAGATACATTAATTATAAAAACTGTTATTATAATTAATGTTTCAAATTTAATAAACTATTTTTATTATTATGTATGATATATATATTGTGCGTATGCTTATTTGATATTCTGGATTTTTTCTTGCTGGTAAAAAATATTTTTAATCAATCCAAATAATGATACTCACGATTTAAAAACATGTGAATGTTTGTTTTGTTTTGTTATAAAATTTTTTTATAAAAGAAGTTAAGTTAACACAAACTGGTAAACATATTAGAAAAACTCTGTAACAGACTTTTATTTTTGGTGTTTGAATTAATAAAATGATCAAAAGATGTTTTTTCTTATTATATATACCAAGACACAAAACTTTGTATCGTTATTTCTTACTCTTACGAATAAAAATCATATTTTGTTCATGCATATGATAATATAATGTTATCAATATCTTTTAGAGCTGTTCTTTTTTTGCTCATATTATATAATTATCACTAACTACTTCAGTAAATCAATTGGCTTGTATCCAAACACTTTCACTGATTGCCCCAGTAATGCATTCAAAAATGGCATGCAATTTTATTCGTAACTGTAAACAGAAAATACTTGACCCAATAACATACTTTTTCAAACACGTGCATTATATAATAAATTTATGGTCGTATTACTTTAAAATGACTGATAAAATGTGAATGTTCTTTTGATAATATACTATCTATTAGTATTTTAAGCCTCAGTATTAGAATCAGATTTATCTTAATTGGGAAATTATTCTATTCACCTTTTGAAAAACATTTTTATTTGATATCCTATAATTTAACAACTTAAGCAAATCAAAAATTCGCAATAGAAATGCTAGAGTAAGTGTAATTGTTAGTGTAAAATATAAGTGAAAAATAAATATTTTCACTCTCGAAATTAAGTATTTGGAATTGTGAAAATTTATCATTCTAATAAACAGTATTTTTATTTATTTAAAAATCAAATAGTTTACTTAGTAAAAAATAATGGTATTACATTTTTTTTATATGTGGATTGTCATATGTTATTTTGTTTTAAAATTAATATGAAAATAATGACTTACTAAAAGGAAATAAGAAATATTTAAAATGTAAATATAAAACTTGAAATAAGCGGGCTTATTATAAGCCATAATCCATCTAATAAAGTTGTGATAGCAATAGAAAGTTTGCATACTTAATTTTACCTCTGAATACATTAAAAAAAGCTACGTAAAATTTTCCACTCGCAATCAGTGTTCCTTTGTCGGAAGCTTTTCTCGTTTTATTAGGCTTTTGGTATTAATAATTACCTACTTTGTTGACAAAGATTCATAAAAGCCCTCTTTGAAAAATCTTATTATTTCCGCCGCAAAGCCTTCTCACTCGCATAAGTGTAAGATTAAGGCATCATACTCGAGTCAGCGTCGCTCAATTCTCACGCTGGGAAGCTCTCCACCATTTATCGCAGAGTGTTCTTAAATTTTGTTTATTTACCCCTGTGCAGGGTGCCAAGTGGTGAATCGCCAGGGTCAGAGGCCGGGAGGGGGAGAGTAGAGTTCACCCTCATTAAGGCGTCGGCGTCGCCGTAGCCCCATCTCCGTCCCTTCTGTTGAAGGAAGGAAAGCGGAATTCTGGCGACAGTGCTTCGTGGCCTAGAAATAATACCATATTTCAATTTAGTTCGCTAATTTTGTTGACTTTAACGAAGACAATTAATACAACAGTATCAACCGTACTTTTGGAAAATTATTATGTTTAATTTTGAAGCAGTACAATAGCCTTCTCTTTTAATAATACGGATATCTATACCAATATAAAAATAGTATGGCTTCAACACCTATTCAATTGTATGAATATATTGGATAGTAAAATATTTTGTTTAAAGTTTTATAATACGTTTTATATAATATTATCACATAGACTTTGTTGCCAATTTTCCCAGAAGCCCAGATTTATTATTTAAATTTGTTTTTTGATATTAGAAATATTTTAAATGATAATTTCAATACGACTTTCATGATATTTATTATTTTAAATTACTTGTATTGATATCTAGTTTTTAATATGCATGAATAATGGGAGTTTAATTCTTATTCAATAATTGTCTCACAAAAAGTACTGTTGGGCGAAAATGATTTTTCGTATAATATAAAAAAGGTTTTGTGATGTGAAATATTTATGAGAATAACAATAAAAAATTTGTGGTTAACACAACTTTTATTGTCAGTAATTTTCCTTGACCTAACCTTGAACGAAATTGTAGTACTTACTGAAGTGGAGATTTGAATATACGGTCCACTGTTGTTTGTTAGTTAAGTTTTCATATTTTTATTACTTTGTACAAACAGATTCTTCCAAGGTCTGAAAACATTTTTTCGGTCTTTCATATTGAAGGGATTTTTTGCAAAAGAAAGCGTACAAACACTGGAAAAAACAATTTTAAAAGAATTTTTGATCGCAATATATTTACAAAATATATATTTTTTATGAGAATTCATTTTATTCAAGTTTCTATTTAATAAGCACAAGGTATTTTATAAAACGTAGTAGTTTTTGTTCGTACAACTATATATTACTAGCCTAAGTAAGCCATATATTATTTTGTAATCTCACTTTATCTTTTGGAATTTATTAACAACGTAAAGTACGGTTTATCTAATAAAATATAGTTGTATGGTCGTGTAGTAATTGAGAAATATTATATATAAAGAAAAATTAGCACGGTCTACTAAGCTGCATGAAATATTACAATGTGTGTATTTTATTATAATAATAACGTAAAAAAACTCTAATACGAATTATTAAGAAGAGGTCCCTCGGCCAGTGGCTCGGATTCCCGAAAGTGTTTTTATATTGCGAATTAAGTGTTGAAGTTTTGTTCAATGGAGCTTGCGCAAGTGCTTTTCAGAGATACGCACCAGTTTTAATTCTTATTTCATAACTTAATTTGAAAAAATGGCAACATAAAAATTGATAGTAGAATTAAATTGCTCTCCAGTTGGTTCTGTAATTTTAAATATTCATTCAGAGGTAGAACGTGAGTTAAAAAATACAGTTGGGAAAATACAGTTTGTAAATCATATCAGCAGATTCATTCTTGGCAAAAACAAATTTATATTTTATATTCTAATCTGCTGCCAGTTGGTTACACCAATTTTATCATATTGAAATTAAAATAAACATTCAAATTCCATATTTTAATCCGCTTCTATTTAATACTCTCCGAATAGTTTTTATCAGAAAGATAATTTCCGTTTAGCATTCTAATCAAGTAATTTTTGTAATAAGAAATAATAGTCTAGTCATTTTTGGTAATGATTATATCGATATTTGATTTTATATTTCTACTACATAAAATCGGGCAGTCACAATGATGGTATCATGTTAAATTACTTATTAATAATAGGTTATCATGTTAAATGAAGATTTCGGAAGATAAATTTGTAGGATAATATTTTTCTTTAGAAAACAACAACCGATCAATAATTATTATATTTTAATTCCAACTTGAAGTTGGCAGTTTCAAATGAAAATCTAACTAGAGCCTAATTCAATGTATTTTATAAGATACAAACAAAGAAAAAAATACTATTAAGAAGTTATGCGCGTCTAAAATAATATGGATCTTATTTTTTATTATTTTGCTACATATTTGTAAAAGAATAATCGGCAAGAAAATTTTACGTACGTACAAAAAAATACACCCAAAATAATTTATTCAAATTTCCAAATATCTAGTTACATAGTGAAATTTCATTTAAATGAAGTATTTCATGTTTTAAAATTTTTCGTTTGTATTCCATTATATTCTTTTGTTATAGTAAATCCAATTTGATTAAAAGGACAATAAACTTTTTCAGCCATTCTCTACTTCGTATTTTTTGCATAACTACATTGTAAGCTTACATAATTTCCAGTTAGCGCACGCTACGTCAAGTCTAGATGATTCCATATATCAGTGGTATTCGTACTTCAGTTTATAGAATGTAATCCAAGGTAAACAGAAAACGCTGAGCGCTACGGCGTAGACTTTACTGAAAAACTCTCACAATATATCGTATGCAGCTTAACTGACTGATAAATCTTCATCATCAATCATTTTATTAACTTCGTATTTTCTTAAGTTAGTATTCGCTTCATAGCTTTCAAGATAGCAAATAGATATCAACGAATCATATTCTTTACGGCTTTTAAATATCACGAAATAAAAATGAAACTCGACAAGATTATAATGTCACTACTAGAGCATGTTTTAAATTACAGTATTGTTGTCAACACATATAATTTTATTCTTCAAGATGTTCTTAGATTATTTATTGATAATTATTTTGACATTAAAACACCGTGTATTTATTTTCATAATAATACTAAGTCTTGTAAATAAACTGTACTCTGTCTCAAAAAAGAACTCTGTGGTGGCATTTAATCTCTAAAACATGTGGATATATGAATCAGAAATATAAATTGATCGTTAAATATTAAAATGATTTTTAATTACATCTTATAATTTTAAGTGAAAAAATACGTAGTATAAATTTTACTTTAAAACTTTTATCAGTTACATTATACTAACTCAGTTGTTGATGGCATTAGATGAACACTTTCTATCATATTTAACAAAATTTATTTGATTGTGCGATCAAAAAAAAAACAAGACAAAATCAGTGGAATGGCTTTGATGAATGTTAATTAATACCAGTAAAAATGTAAACGTAGTAAAAGTTTCGAAAACGTTAAAACTAAGCCGCTGGATGTCGTACTGTTATTCGACGTATTATTTAATATTACTGACTCGATGTTTGTCTACAACGTGAAACCATGGTTTATTTTCTACAAAATTTACTTAATCAAATACCATAAGTAGAAGAAATATTAATGTCGATACACAATATTTAATAAATGGTAGATAAAAAATATGAAAAATTCTTTGTTTATAAAAAATACTGGAATGTTGTATATATAATATACACACAAATTAGAAAATATATATATTCAAAGTTCTGAAAGAATACCGTAGGTCATCAACCTCCGCAAAACAGTGAGGTAATTCTTATAATGATATTATACAATTATGCATATCAAAAAAATACACTGTAGAATAACAATTTAGATGTAATTATTAACATTATAAATGCTTACGTGATAAAATATGTCAGAATCTAAATAATTATGAAGAAGCATCCAAAAAGATGTGTGAAGTCTAAGCAAGCAGTTGTGCAAGGCCAAAAATAATAAAGTACATTTGTCAAATAAATATGAGAAATTCTACCATCAGTTTAATATTCCGACGCCTGGCTAGGAGGAATTATTTAAGTCAACAGCTATACGGTTACACTCGATCAAATATTATGTGACGTGTATTAATCTGGAGCTTTGTTTGGCTGGCATTAATCAGTTTGGGAGTCGGCCGGGACACAGCTGTTTGTATGGAGGAAGAGATAGATAAACGACCGCGGGTAGGTGGCTGCGAGATATATATTAAAAATATGTGGCATCTGCGATATGCGCCGCCAGAAGTGTACTGCCTCGACGCCGGCGCCTTCGTGCTACTGTTTCGCATGAAATTGCTTCCATCGTGTGTGAGCAAATGAACGACCGTTTGCAAAGTAACCACCAAAGGATATAAATAATCAGACGAGAACGTCTGTTGTATTTTTCCTTTGCTATGGGAAAACTTTTACGGATATATATAGCTTTACATATAATAAACCAATAGCAAACGCAAGTAAGCGACGTTCTATTAATATTATACGAGATCTATTCATTTTTGTGAAATGAAATTTGTTATTGTTTTGTATTTACGTTGTTATCGAAACTTTAATTAATAATGATTACTTCTGCGTCTATAATGAAATAAATCTATGGAATACAACAATACATTCAGAATCATGCTTCGATTGTATAATAAATATTTGTTCAAATATTTTGTTGAAGTATGTTTACATAAATAATTTTGATTGAATATTTAACAAAGAAAATACCATATGAAAGTATGTTACTATTAAGTGAGTTATTTTATGGAAAAATATTCAATTTTTGAATATATGATAAAAAAGCAATGTCATATTATTTACAATTCATAAAAACCTTATTTGAATCTGTAAATAACTTATATGAATGCATATTTACTTACTATTTTATTTGTAAAAAAAAGATCACGTATAAGATAGAAAATTATTTGTAACATCATCGATTTAACTAGTACAAAAAGTAAAATAAATTGATATTTAAAATACTAGAACTATTGCGTTGTTTATTGGCAAATAAAATGAAAAAATCTAAATGTCAAACGTACGTGCTTTGAAAATAATTTGTGCACTGCGAGCTACATTTGGGTGAGGCTTATTGAAATCGGCCTTTATGACTTTTTATAAACGCTTGTATTTGTACGTGTCAATGGATTTTCATAGATGCGAAATACATTTAAACCATGCCTGCGCGATGTCGGCATAACGGATTCAGAGCTTTTAAGTCTGTTTACTTTCATATCATCCGTCGTATGTCAACTGGAAAAAGTGATTGACAATTTTGTTGACTTTTGATTCGGGAATTCAGTAAAATACGGTGCAAGCGGAGCTTAGATTGAAGATGTACACAAAACAAATGTTTACAAATTTACATAAGCAAAAATTCAAGTAATTGAATATATTATGTAATAGAAATATGAATTATACATATTAATTATATTTAAATCCTTGATATTTTAAAGAACTATTTAATATTTTTAAATGATTTATTGATTATTATATAGTTTCCAGTTTTTATGCTGTAAAGAATAAATCAATGAAGCTTAAAAATGTACGATGAAAAATTGTTATCCATTAGTCAACCACCTTTATGATACAGTTTAAACGTAGATAAGTGATTACTAAATTATTAATACCTTAACGCTACGTGGGTTTATTATGTACTTCTCATACCAGTGGAGATTGTGTACGGTATAAGTTTGCAAAATTTTTAATGAACTAAAATTAATGGTAGGTAATTTTTTGACATAATTTATTTGAGAATTTGAGCAAATTTAGTTAATTTTATTGTTTATTTTTATATAGAAGCATCATAAAACTTTAAGAAAGATTTTTTTAGGTAAGTTTTAATATGAATATTAAAATAAAAGTGGTTCTATTTATGAACTTACTAAAGCTTATTTTAAGTTTTGAGGAAGCCTTTTCCTTAATATTATTATTTCAAATGCATATATTTTACAGAAGCGCTTTGAATATTCTCATACCTGTATAATGGAAGCGAATTTTAGACGGATGATGCTTAATAGATTCTCAAAAAATGACTGATTCACTCGCTACATTTGAACTTCACTTTTCATTTTTGCTTTTATACATATTTAATTTTAATTTTTATGATGAATTTTTTTTTTAATAATCATTTTATAAAAAAAAAAAAATCACTACGAACACTTATTTCTTGATCATATCATATTTTACGTAAATATTTTTTCATAACCTAAAATAACCATTAAAGCTTTAATGCGATATTTTTAGTGAAAATGTTATATATTCTAATAAAATAAAATAATTAATAATATTTTCCTTTTTTTAAAGAAAATAATTTTGATGATTATTTTGCTTGAAATTTTTATTGTTTGCGTATTATACGTTAAATGCAATATATAGATAATAAAGTGTCTCATTTTTATAAGTTAAAAATGTATTACTTTACTTTATAAACTTGACATGGTTATATAGGGATGCTAAGTGTTGGCATCGGTACCGTTATAAATCTTAAGTAGTATTAAACTATACAGAATGTGCTTTTGAATTCAAAATAAATCCTGGTATTATGACATGAGATTTCATAGCAGCCAATGTCTCTACTACGTTACAGAATTTTCTATTATGGAAATAGCTTACTCGCTCGCTGCTTTTCAGAGGGTTGGTAAATATTGTAATATATAAAGAAATGGTATAATAATATTGCGCTTCTGGTAGCGAGGTCGCTTTTTGATGCCTCAAAAGAGAGAAGCGGAAATGTTTTACCCACTACCGCATCCATTGGCTCCCTTTCTTTCTATTCAGTCGAAACACAAATTGTCTTTGATATTTTAAAACAAAAATTCGAGAGCGGATGAAGGAAAGTTTTATTCAATTTATGTTTTTAATGTCAGAGGCTTTTTGTTATCGGTATTTTTTTTCACTGGCGTTGACATTTCCAATACATTCATTATTTTATTCATAAAACAATTCCATCGTATATATTATCTCATTTATATGTTTTTAAACTCATGAAAATTTACATTAAAGAAGAAAAATTATACGCACGTTTTATAAGTTTTTCTTTTATATTTTGTTAAAATTTATTCTATAAAAATAAAAAGATTTTTTTTGAAAGTATTCCATTTAAAGTACCTACATAATGTTTTAAAATATTAAGAACCTATCAATTTTTAGATATTAAATAATATATTTGTGGTATATTGCTAAAAGTGCTTTTTTTATATAAATCAATTGTTCCGTTTAAGTATTCATTTTTAATTAACAATGTACATCGTGAATGTCAGCTTGTATACGTATATAAAAAATACAAATTGACGAGCTTATATCGTAAGTTTGATAAGTATTATACGTAACTTAGTAAATTATTATGTTGAACACGACAAAGTTTTAGAATACTTTCTGATACCAGTAAAAACGGATAATATTTTACATTAGCTCTTTGGCTATAAATAATTATAACTATAAATTTTAAAATATTATTATTTTTAAGCAAAACTCGGAAAGGTGAAAAATAATATATTTTCAATCATTTTGTGATTATATGTCAGGTGAGAATTTTTCAAAGAGATTTTTTTATAAATTTATAAAATATCTGTTGAAGTTATCATTACTCTAATAATAGACAATATTATCATCTTGGGGGCCAAGTTAAAAAGTCTGGGTGCTATTGGGCTGGAAGTCATGGGTTTGAATTCCATACATGTTTAAATCTTTAAGAAGGTAAATATATTAAATATGCAGAACCAGATATCCATTAGGTGAAGTAACTTACTAAAAAATAATCACCCAAAAACCATTCGTCAAAAAACGAAAAGATACACGCTCTTTATATTTTAAAAAATCAGAGAAGAAAAAAAATTAGGAAGGAAAAACAATTTCTTCATTGTTTGCGAACATTTAAATACAAATAATTTAATTGTTAAAGAGCGTG
>JAGVSQ010008749.1:782-14141 GCA_022683975.1 Rhyacophila evoluta | reverse complement strand
GTATTAATATGTAATAGCTTAATTCCAGTATCTACATCAAACTCATGATTCTCTGCAAGTAAATGATTTGCAAACGTGGATGTGTCCTTTTTTTAAACGTAATGAGGCCAAATGCTCTTTTAATCTCATTTTTATTTTTGTTTTCGATACATGCCGCATATATATTTTATATAAAAAGATGGTTATTCACAATCCTATCCTTTAAATTTTGGCATAGCGAAAAAAATTTACTTTCAAAACACAGCCCTCAAATATGCGATGATGTATGGTATATTTTTACATTGAAAGCTTTCACAATAATGGGATTAACAAAGACTTATATATTTGTTTAATCAAGCGGTATTGTATCAAATCATTCCGCTTTTAAAATTGTCATTTCATACAAAATCGTAGCCAAACGACACGGTAAAAGATACGATAACGTCGTTTAAATGTTGCTCGACGATCGAACGGTCCATTGAGTGCGCAAATACAGAATCAATTAATGCTTCGCAATTATTTACATAATCACCGCTAACTTGCTCGAACACGGCTCCGAGTGGCTGTGAGAGAGAAAAAATAACATTTACTCGTATTGCGGTATTGAAACGAACGTTGAATAAAAATAAAAGTTTCTTTCTTTGATGAAAAAAAAAATGGCGCTCGATTCCATTAGATTGTCCAGCACGCTTTTAATTTAATTTGTAACGGCGATCTCGTAAACGGAATGTGAGGGATAAAGTGTTTTTACTTTCAAGTGAAATTCGTAGAATATGAAATTAGAGCCGTATATAAAATAAAGCGTCAATTATTTATTGAAAGGAAATTTAGGGCTTGACTGTAATTTAAACGTAAATTATATCTCATGTAATGTATCTCAAAACGTAACAAACAAATCATTTGGTTGTCATGGTAAATAATTCACGGAACTGTTTTAACTATTATACATTTCAAATATTCAAAAGATTACACATATTATTGAAACTAACATAAACCAAGTTTAGTAGTAATTTATTTGCTACGTATAAAGCTGTATATTATTAAAGTGATATTTAAATGAATGCAGCTTTAATGTCTTGAACTTATATATTCTTAAGGCATAAACTTTTTCTTTCAATTAGTCCGCGATTTAAAAGCTTTGATGTTATTTGAGAAGGGCGTAAAACCGTCGTTCATGGACAGCTATTTTTTTTAATTCAATGTTTCAATGTCTCTACTGACTATTTTAAATAAATTATTTCATTTGACTGGTAGTTGAAGTTTACGATTTATTGTTACATGTAAGATCGATGTCAGAGATAATTTTGAACATCTATCACCCTACTTATGAAAGTTAGTAAAATATTAACATAATAGTAGTCATTTTTATAAATTTACTAATTTATCACGATAGAAAAGAATAGATAGCATCGTACAGCAAAAAAATGAGAAATTCATTTATCGAGATACTTTCTTCATTACTCCCTTCTACGAACGGAGCTTAAGGGCCTCTCACATTGTGGAAGATGATTCTACAGAGTCTTGATGGGAATGGGTACCAACCATTTGCTAAGCCTTTTTATCGAGGACAGGCAAAAAACTAAGAGACAGAAAATACGCCAGAAATATTTTTTGTATCCAAATATAAAAACTTCTTTAAAGATAAAATATTGTCAAGGTAAGAAGTCCGACCCCAAATAGATTATTGAAAAAATATTACTTGAATAATAAAAGGGAAAGGTATTAATTTTATTGGCAGGTTTCTTCTTACAGTATTTTCAAGTATACACTATCAAAATGTAATAATCGATATTGAATAAACGTAATTATAATTAATAACTAACGGTGCATGCTGGAAATTTACTTCATATTCGGCATTATTAAATTTAATATTGGATGCACCCGTATGAGTACGGTAATGAATAATGGTTCCTAATAATGAAAGCGATCCATCTAAAAAGTTAGAATATGCCACCAAAGCTTTATTTAAACTACTTATACATGTACAAGAATATATAAGTATGTCTTTTGTTTATATAAATTTTACATATAATAATTTGAACTTGATATAAAAGCAGTGAATATCTCTGAAGTGTTGTCCGCACAAACTTTTTGTAAATATGAAGATGCGGAAAAAACAAATTATAGTGTAGTCTATAATTATGATGAAATGTAATAATTCAGCATGTTATCATTATGATAATCCTATCCTAGCTCACTTTTCTTTGATCGAAAAAGTAATGTCAACACGGTTGATACTGGGCAGAATTACCTCCGGTCTTCGTACCGAGTATAATATATATTTTTTTCCGTCCACTTCTCCCTCTAGGTTGCTTTCTCAAAAAGTGCTGGAGTGTATTTTTAATATAATTTAAAGTCACCAGCACACGCCCGGCCTTTAGTATTAATATTTCATCACGGCTTCATCTTTTTTTTAATATCGAGCGCGCCAAAGGAGCCATTTTAATTAGGGAATTAACAGATACTCATTCTTTAAGTCGGGGGAGCTTGCTTTTTAATTTTTAACTGATTTATTTGTGTTTTTATAGAAAATATATTTCATGCTTTTTAAAATATACTCATTTTTTGACGTTTCTTTTTTCTCGTAAAGGAGTCCATTTTATGAATGCATTAATAATGCGTATCTCATTTTACTGGAACGTGTACGATTCAATTATTTATGAATTATGTATGGGTAATTGTTTTTTTTTCAAATAAATATTTCATGATTATTCCTTAGAATGGGAACTATAGTTAAATCTTAATACAACACACTTCAATATAACGGTCTTCTGATGTAACGGAAAAAATATCCGTAACAAGTGAAGGCGTAAACATAGATGCAAGATAGAACTTGTTTGATTTTCATTTATTTATTTTCCACTTGCAATATTAAAAATTATCAGTTCAATACGTTTACAGTACGAAATAAATATTATGATACCAAAGATATTGATATAATTATTTTAAAACATATTTTAAAAAAGTACCCATAAAAAACGAAAGCAATATTGTAAAAAATACATAAAGAATAAAAAAAAGATTTTTTAAAAATACCAAAGAAAGCAGAGGGTGTCTACTAAGTAAGCTAGACAGATCCTGTTCTAATATTATATCCAATAGCATCCATCTAAGCTCACTCTTACTTAGATATCACGGAGATATCAATATCCGAGGCGATCTCGTTAAGCATCACAATTGATCTCCTTATTAGCATGGCTACTGGTATGATAGTCCTGCATTTAGGAATAAAAAACAGCTGATATTTTGCAACAATGTAGACAAAGAAATAATGGTTAGACGTTCCTGATTTCTGTAGTAATAATGCTATAGATGAAGTAGCCGAAGAAAATATTTTATAGTGGTTAGAAGTTATTGAAGGTGACCTTGGGTATCATATCATGACTGAATATGAAAGAGCAAATGTAAATTTTATATAATTGTCGTAATTTTAAACAGTTGATTATAAAAGAACATAGCATTTCAAAAGTACAAGCAAAACGTGATATTTTCTTGAGACTTCAATGGCTTTTTACTGTGGCATTTAATTTAAAATAAAATCTATATGTACAATATATATAGCAAACAATCGGTTTTAATGAATACCCTTCCACCTACAATTTCCCGTTATATCGAAGGTCCGCTGTATTCAGTATAATCTTGATATGATATATTAAAATAAACTTATTATATAAGCACATTCGTTGAACTAGAACATAGCACAAATTAAAACAAAAAGCACGGGCAAATATCAAATAGAATAGTATAATTTGATAGGAAACAGAAAATACTTCTGAAATATATAAAATTCCATCTGAAATATTTGTCGCTCAAGATTTAAATATGTTATTTTCTATAGAGAGGCACGTCGTTGCGAGTTCCACGTCCATGCGTCATCAGGCATGGTGCAAACTGCCGGAATAGTTCCACCGAACATCTCGAATGCCGCCAACGCAGCGAGTCCAGATAACAATATTGGTGGCATTCAGGCGACGGCTTCCACACTTCCCGCAGGGTCTGAAGATGCTGCCAGAGGGAGGCGAGGTAGACTGCTGTCTCCTCGTCATACTCTACCGCCTAATACAACTTGCGAGTGGACCTTTCATGGTAGACCAGGTGAGATATTTAATTATGTGCTGTAACAAACTTAGTTTTACTTTTATTATACAATCAGATTTTTTTTTCGGGTACTTTTTTATTAAGTATTATTTGTTTAAATTGTTCCGTACTGCTGAATAAATGTTATCCCATCGACATAACTGTAAAACAATACAATAATAATATTTGAAGATTTATCCTAAAATATCTAACATCCATGACGAAAATAACTTTTTGAGCAAATAATGCTGGGAAAACTGTATAAAAAAGGTGCATTATGTAACATTATAGATAATACGAAAGCTTTTCAAATTGTTCTCTAAAAAAATTCAACAAACATATTTTCCGTTAAATTTATAAAAAATCACGTAAGGTGTTAGTATTAAAGGCCATCAATATTATTTTTATATGAGTTATTTTCTTCTCATAGGTGATCTTGTGTGGATATACTTCGTAAGCTACTCCCATCAGCCATTAGTACCACCGATAGAACGTGATGCTGATAGCGGAACAAGCTCCTACACTCCTGGAATCGTCAGAGAACATCAAAATTTCGGCCGTTTCAACGGAAGCTTTGCAAAGTTGGCCGGTTCTAGAGATAGATCCAAAGGAGAGTATGGAAGGTCGGACGGCGGACGAGATAGGGATGGAGATAGAGGTGGCAAACAAAACAGCACCTCTAACTGCTCCACTAGGCTGAGAATTTGGGACGGAGGTGGGCCTGATGAATCCAACGTAAGTAAATTAGAAAGTATTCCTTGATTTTATTTTATTTTGTTAATTTATAACGTTTTAAATGAGTGTTGGGTATAACAATACATAATTGTATTGATTTTGGGGGTCTATCTAACTACAAGTTAGCATTGTTTTATAAATTATAACATAGAATTCTATCGTTCATTTATTTTTCTTATAATTTTATCAAATCCATAGCTGCTTGTAGTCCCAGTAGAACCAGTACTGAAATGTTACAATAATGTTTCATAGATATCTCTTTTAAAATTTAATTAAAAAACTACGTGTATGGATTGCCACAATGGGAAGACTATTCTTGATATTTGTCAATGTGATTAATTGCCTTTCGGTATAATATAGTTTTATACAGAGGAGATTTGAGCCAAGAACCTGTATAGCGAAGTGCCCATATTTGCTAATATAATATCGTATATAATATAATATTATAAACAGATGTACGAAAGTGTTTTTTGTTTAATTCTGATTAAAATTTAAAAATCTCTTTTTAAAACACTCTCAACCAAACACTTTCAGTAGCTATGTCATTACATGCGTACACATTTTGTACGACAACATTGCAGTGACTGTCTGTCACTCTCTAATCCACTTGTCGCTTAAATATTTTAGCACGTGTCGTATTTCGTTTTAAACATTTTCCGCATGAGTATTCTACTGGAAATTTATCTACAATCGTAATTATTATTATTGAGATTTATTTTTGAAGATTTAATAAATACTAATAACGCGGGGAGGATAGCTGAGCGTCCGCGTCAAAGCGACCGTGACAGAGATGCAAAATAGCCATAAATAGATGAGTGAGAAAGTGAGCAATTTTGACACCGTGTCAGTCGCAACAACTCGCTTACTTGCTCACTCACATATTCACTGCTATTTTGTTTTTCTGTTTTCGTGATTTTATCTCCGTCGCTCTGTCGCCGCTACATCTATTATGCCCGCGGCCTAATGCTGTCTCCATACACTGAAACTAACAGGATTTTATTATTTGTGAAATATCTATACAAATAATATAAATACTGACTTCAATATATATCTAGAAATAATACGTTCAATGTTAACGGTACGTAATGCCGCGGGCACAATAGATACGGTGGCGACAGAGCGACGGCGCCAAAACGACGGAAACAGAGATGCAAAATAGCTATAAATAGGTGTCGCTTTGCCGACGTCGCTCTTATATCGTTCCCACAGCATAAGTCGCAAAATATCATTTTTAGAAGATAAGCATTAATTCTAGCCATTCTGTCAAGGTATTATAAAGAATTTTTTTCATCTAAATACACATTAAAAATGAGTGAGTTTTTTTGTAGATTCAAATCTCGAACTAGAATTCGGATAATTTACGAACACGTTTGGATATTTATTAAGCCGTTAACGTTTACTGGTGCACATATTTTTTAATTATATCGCTAAATCAAATCTAAAAAAAATGGACAACATATCAAGTGTTATATTATGTATAAAGTATTGTTTTTTTAATTTAAAACAACAATGCTAAATAAATGAAAAAAAAAACTAATTGTTTCTTTGGTTCAGGTGAAAATTTTAGCCGATCATTGCGATGACGACGGTCCACGGCTGTGCGACCACACTTCACTTAGTAATTTGACCAGAGCTACGCGTCCTTGTACCCCGGACGAAAGTTACATCAGCACAGGTAAATTTAATAAACGCACGCTTGCTCGAAATCGGTTCGGTCCTGTAAATTCAGCCAAACATTTTTCTCGTTCAATCGCAAGCAGTATAAATTTATATGTGACTCGAATTTATACATTGTGTTGGCTTGATATATGTATGGTATTGACACTGTTGTTGGATTTCATTTCAAAGAAAATATAGATGTTTATTATTTGTTTGAAAACAAATGTTAATTAGGAAATTTTAATTTCTTTCAAAGTCACGTATGAGCGTAAAGTTCTACGAACCGAAATTAAGCTCTTCAAACATTGCGTTGAAATGTGCTTTTGTTTGCGTTTTAATCCCAAGTCAACGATCGTAGCATACATCGTGCAGCTTTTTAGCAACACAGAAGGTTATTATTATTAGTTTTTAAAAAATATTTCACGCCTCATAGCTGATATTTTGATATAAAAGAACTCGCTAGAGATATAATTGCTAGTAACAAAATCACTCGATGAATTTTGGCGTCATCTCATGAGGGTAATCAACGAAAAAATACGACAACCTCCATGTCCTTCCACAACCCGTTATTCGGGCGTATACCGTGATATAATGAACGTGCGAGGCACTTCAAAATCCTGAAAGTGTCCCAAGAGCAGCTTTCCGAGAAATTGGTTGACGTGCACTAGAGTGTGCGTAATTCATATTATAATTAATTGAGCCCGAGTTTCGCCTTTAGGCATCTTCAAGCTATATTATATCTGGGCAGTGAGCAAACATATAACATACTAACAATAAATCCTATTATAACCGACTATTTATAATTAAATAAATTAATATATTAATAAATTAGTAAATATCATTAGTGAAAATAATAGTAGGAGTATTAAAAAAAGAACAACAAAAATATCCCTAATCATTTGAATTAACCTATTTTAATATATGCAGTGATCTCACATATGGAAGTTTTAATAATTTAGAATTTAAAATCAATTTCCATCAAGCAGCATTAATCAAAAATATTTATTAATTGAGCCTGAGATAAGTCTAGTAAGGCTCAATTAATTTTGATATCTAGCCTTATTTAGAACAGACCTTTTTGCTCATCGTAAGATTTCGCAATTTTTTTAAAAGCTCTAAAATTATCTTTTATAGAAACCAAGTTGCAACGGCCAACCGGTCCAATAATATAACACACGCGATGTCTTATTTATTACATATTATTGTTGTGTTCATTTAAAAGCACTCTAGTGTATCATTGACTGAATATTTAGGACCGAAAATGGTACTACACCACCATACCGTGGAAGGGACCGCTCTTCACCCCGCGATGTTCAGGTTGCGTTATGAGTTCGTGGACACGAGACTCGGCGGTGAATCTTGGAGCGGGGGAGGTCTTCTGGCTAGTGCCCCGACCACCACCACTGCGTACGCCCAGCCACCCTGCGCCAGGGTATTCAAGAAGATCAAAGAAGCTGACATTAGCTCGCCAAGGTAAAACTCACAAGCTTTGATATTCAATATAATATTATATTATCAATCGAGAATATTCAAATTATAAACTTGTTATTTTCTGGGAAATTGACTCGCTTTTCTTATATTCCTGAAAAACCTGTTTTAATTTTTTTTCATAACTTATTAATGATACGGACAAGTTTTTCTTTATATCTCATTAAAATACATGCATAATAATAAAATGAATATGGAAACAAATTATAAAACTCTTGTTAGTAAACTGATAAAATAATATTATTCAATAGTAACAGTTTCATAGCCTTATATGAAACATGATCGCATTGATTTTTTTTTTTCAACGGGGCAATAATTATTTGGGTTAATTTAGATGAAAATATTTCAAAATTTAAATATAAGTTTGGCTCCGTATATTCTATCTACGCTGTCTATATAAATGAAAGTTTCTCTCTCTAAATATATTATAGTAGTGAAAAAAGGCAAGGATGAAAATATTATATACGTCCCATAATGATATCGGAGTGAAAAAGTCATCCACCGAAGTAATTTCGGACGGCTAGCTGTACTCGTACTTGATAAACTTAAGTAAGAAATATCACTCTAAGTCCCTCATTTTTTTCTCTCTCTTATATTCCACTAAAAACTGTGGAAGTTCTAGAGTAA
The DNA here is from genome assembly GCA_022683975.1 of Rhyacophila evoluta. Taxonomy (NCBI): domain Eukaryota; kingdom Metazoa; phylum Arthropoda; class Insecta; order Trichoptera; family Rhyacophilidae; genus Rhyacophila; species Rhyacophila evoluta. The sequence goes on along the minus strand of JAGVSQ010008749.1, from coordinate 5,576 downwards.
AACTCTGAGTCGCTTGAATATTTATATTTAATCAAGGTCCTTTGAAATAATAGCATGGCGCTTTTGCATAATATAAAACTATTCAAAATATTTAGATTAAGTTTGATATAATACTAAAGCTTTAGTAAGTATGTCTTTAATCGGGAAATGTTTTCAAAATTCTAAGGTTGATTTTATACCTATGTCTTCTACTCTGGATATTTAGGTAGTATAATTAACTAAAATAAGTAAAGTAAAACGACAATTTGTGTAACGTTGTTTGATATAAATTATTCTTTATCTTATTGGATCTTAAATGATTAGCGATTAGATAAACGTCTCATTTATGTAATATTTTTGTCTGTACATTAAACATGAAAATTTCAATTTGCCACAACTATGGGTTAAGCCATAAGAGAGTTTTACTTTTATAAACATAGCAAATTCTATTATAGTCTGAAAACTTTTTGCGATTATTATTATGCTTTTGATATTCTACAGAGTTGTTGACTTTGTTAATTGTTGCTACATTTTGAAACTTTTAAAGACTAGCTCCATTTCCCATGCAAACAGTCCTCGAAACATCACACGAAGAATACTGATTTGGTGTTACCGTAAATATTTCTGTTCTTACTAATGATATATTTGTATCGCTAAACAGAAACGTGTTCTTGTATGGTCGTGGTGGCGCTACGAACATGACATGCGCGTATCGCATAGAGGCCGGCCCCAGCGAACGAGTTCGTTTGACGATTCGAAACGTATCTTTGGGACTGATAGGAACCTGCGCTACGGAAGCGGACCCTCATACTGGAAGACCACGATGTGTTCAACAACCGAGACCAACTCGCACAGCCAGTTTACGTGTGTGGGATGCACCGTGGAAGGATGTCAGGGTAATACTGAATTTTTATTTATTTTATAAAATATTTTAGTAATATACCAAAGCAGTATTTGCCATACATTTTTATGTGTATGTTCATTTTTAAACAGATTCCCCGTGCTTGCATTTGTGACAACACAACTTCAACCGATCCCAAACCACTTGTCATATATTCGTCGTCGAGAGCTTTAGAACTGCTATTCACCGTGTCGTCATTCTCAATAACTGAAGACTATACCGACATCTATTTCCACGCCAGTTTTGAGTTAGTCTCCTCATCAGACTGTCCCAGGAAACAAAGACTAAGAGGATCCGGAGGTGAAGAAGAAATTGTTCATCCTCCAAGGTAAAGATGAAATATAAATAAAGAATATTCTCGTATGATAATATACAACCAAATAATCAAATTAATACTTGTTAAAATACAATACATTAATTCAGTTGATGATATTCTTATCACGTACTCGCATATTGAAATATTTACTGATAACCTTCTATGGGTATGTTGTTAAACATAATTTTATGCCATATTAACAATGATTTTATGTTCGTTACTTTAAATATGATATTTTACTAATGTAAACTATAATAACATTCCACAAATTCAATTAACGAAAAGTTCACCATCGTAATTTTTGTTTTTATAATTAATATAAAAATGATTTGGTGAATTTTCATGCCTAATTTATTTTATAATAACATTACGTTATATTAGGATTGTATTTAAGTTGAAATACATTCAAATATTTTATAATTCATACAAAAAATTTAGATTTTTTTTTTATTTGACTACTTAAGAAATTAATTCATTCAATGGCATAACTAGATTTGCCTGAGCTCTCAAATATCATAGTTAATTAATTAAAATATAATAACACTTCATAAATAGGCAAAAACATTGTGTGCTTTCCACCGTTGAAATAATATATTGCTACGAAGTAAATATTTAATGTATGAAAGAGAAATATTCTCCTGGAAAATCTCTATTTTTACTGAATAACAAATTATTTAAATACACACCACTCTCATCGCGAAAAGCACTCTAATGTAATAAAACAGGAAAAAACAAACTAAAAATATCTCACGACAGCTGCTTTAAACATAGCTGAGAGTAAAATTAATGATCAGGGGAAAAGCTGAAGGCTCTTGCGCTGGCATGCCATGGGTAGTGGAGGCCAGGGACAATCGGAGCCTCTTTCTGTTGACATGGGGTGCGCTTCTACCCCTGGCGCCTTCTCAAGATGACCCCGCCAGGTGCACCACCAAGAACAGACTACTTATTTACACTGGGCGTCCACCAAGGTAAATAAATATCTATTTACAGGAACTGAAAATTGACTTTATTTTTGAAAAAGATTGCATCGTACTGTTCAGAGAATTCAAATGCAGTAATGTTGTGATTTTCAACCCGTTTACAAGAGCACAAAGGTGTGTTGCGAGCCATCATAGTAAAAATTCTGGGCTTTTGAGTTGTAATATTTTAGGTGGAGTCAGAGTCGTAAATAATCGATCAACTACGAGTCCTTTTTATTATTTTTTTCTTTAATGACTAAACAATACGGCATGTGTCAAATGTCAAGGAATGTATATGATTCAGAATTTGGGACTACATAATGTTGGACAGTTTTTCGGAAGCAATGTTATTTATATCTCGCTCATATGTCTAATGCTTGTTTTTTTTTTTTTGTGACGTATTCAGTTTTAGCGATTGTGCTTACGTGTTCAACAGTGAAATAATATAAGACTTCTATGATAATTGTGAGAATTGCAAGGTTTTTTAAACCAACCACAAATATTGTTTTTTTTTATATATAATCAGATTTGGATTTTTTCTAGTGAATATTATTGGTGTACGAATGTACTTACTCTTTTATTTACACCTATAAATATCATTATCAATAAGTCCATATAAATTAAATATAAATTAGGTAGACGTAGATAATTACAAAATAAAATAAAAATCGGGGTCGGAGTCGGTAAATTTTGAACTGACTCCATAAAAACTCTCATTTCTAATAGTGTGTAATAAAAAGAATCCATTTATTTAATCTATATATTACACATGCGTTTTATCATAAATAAATTGGATTCGCGGACTTTAACAATAAATTGATATGTATTTATATTTGTTTAGTTTTTTTAAATTTAATGTTTAAAATAGCAAAAATTATCAAACATCATAATATAAATTTTGTCGATACCGATTTCTCAATCAAACTAAAACACTAATACATGCCCGTCTTCCCAGACTCATCAAGGTGATTTGTCCATCGGAACCAAATACCAGGCAGTTCGCCGTGCAAATATTCTCCGAGGACTGGTTTACCCAGTCTTCAAATCTACCAGCCGCACCATCAGTCTACCTATCACCGCCGAAGCCACCATCATTTTTGGTTGAGTTTATATCCCGAGAGCCAGGAGTTGCTGCTTTCACCTGGCTTGAAATCCAAAAGTCAAGATCTAGTTTACTTCAACAGTTGCAAGTGAATCTAGATACAGTGGAAAAGGTTGACTTCGGAAACGATTCTTTAGGAGCGTTTAATTCGGATTGTACGTACAAATGTCCAGAATTAAATGCTTGCATAAGCTCGTCTCTTTGGTGTGATGGAAGATACAATTGTCCATCAGGATATGATGAAAATGAAATGCACTGCGGCGTGGGAAGAAGGTTCTTCAAGCAATTCCCCGGCGGAGTTTATACAGCGTTGGGTTGTACCGCCGCAGTATTGGCGGCGTGCGTGCTTTTTACCATATTTGCGCTAATTGCGAGAATTCGGAGAAGCAGAAGAAGGAGGCTTGGTAAGAAGAAACTCCTATCTACGCCTGATGGGAGACGATTGACTGAAGAGCTGCTTTTGGATCCCGGTAGCACTACGACTACGGTGAGTTCCTGACACAAAGACAGGTCCGTGGAGTATATACATGTGGATCGCGAGACCACTGTATAAATCGACGAGATTTTAAAGCAACACGTCAATGCCAAGAAAATTTCCAGCACAATATTCATTATTTAAAAATATTTTATCATATCGCATTCGAAATACTACTTGGAAAATTAATTACAGCTTGAGATTTTAGTATAATTTTAATGATTTTCGTCTGTCGTTTTATTTCTCGTGTAAATGTGTTATTATAATGATATTACCAGCTTAATATATAATTTCAAATATGGTCTAGTATACGAATGAAATCTAGAAACATAATATTGGCACACGTGTTACTTTTAAAATACTACTTCGTCTATTTTAATAGTCGCCGAAAACATTGAAGACCTTTTATTGAAATGATTTTAATGAAATTTGAGTCTTAAAATTTTCCCTCCCTAGTGTTTTAATTCGGCGAATGTTTTCGGTGATATTAAAATACAAGATACTCCACGGATCTGTGAAAATGAACATTAAGACTTTTATACCAATCGAAGCTATTAGACGAATTATTAATACTTAAACAGTGTATCGAATTATTTAAATTTGTGATGAAAACGGTGAGCTTTCTAACACAACATGGTATGAAAATACTAAAAAATATTAAGTGCAGTGCATTTAAAATGGGACTCATTATGAAATTGACTTCTTTAAATGGTGTACACGTGTAGAGAATATATATATATATTATATTACAAACGTCGAGGTAATTTTATTGAATTTTTATCTTCGATTCGATTTCTACCTGTTGTAGATAATTAAAAGATAAATAAAAACACACACTTAGACAAAATATTAATATGTAAATTGCACTAGATTCGGTAAATAAAAGCTCAAGACTTGACGATGATTTTGAAAGTCAAGTAATATGTATTTATAACAACTATTAAATTATGTATGTATGTATAATAATATGTCAAACATAATTATACTTTTTTTAATTACTTGAATCACTTTTCTGTTTTTAGGCAACGAATTTTATTTGAATTTTTATGACATTCAATATTT
>JAGVSQ010008748.1:0-14141 GCA_022683975.1 Rhyacophila evoluta | reverse complement strand
CAGTGATCTCACATATGGAAGTTTACCAGTTTTAAATAATTTAGAATTTAAAATCCATCAAGCACCATCAGTCGAAAATATTAATTATAGATAGGTTAGGTTAGGCTAATAATTTCTACAAATAAGTAATTTCTATAAACTTATTAAATACCGTGATCGATTCTATTCATACAACTCCCTGCGATCAATTTACTTCTCGTTTAATATGTTCGATTTAATTTAGTGCATTTATTTCGTGGTATAGATACAAAGTTATTTATTTTCATAATTGTATTACAGTATAATGCAGAGAACACAGTTGACCACAATTTCTTCTGCGAAATTGAGAAAATTTGAATATTGATTGGATAATTTTAAGAAATTTTTATGTAACAATCTGAAGATATGAAAACGATAAAAAATACATAATAAAATAATCTTCATTCATACATATCTCCATATCTTATCTTATCCGAAATATATTGATAAACTTTATCGGATACGCACTCAAATGACCTGGTCACCTAATATCACCAGCACAATTTAAGTCTCTTATCATACTATTAATAGCTCGAAGGTCGACGTTTTTTTTAAATTATTTTCCAACTGTGTGTTTGGAACCCGAAACCCACGAATATGCGCGCGCTCACCAACTCGACCACCGAGCACAATTCAGCACGGAAGCGACGTTGAATTCAACTCAGAAGTGATCCACGGTTTTCATTGTGTTTTTTTATTATTTCAATACCAAGGTATAAGAAAGTTTAACGAGATCAGGTTGTCACTCATATGCATTGTGAACTGCAATAATGGGTAACTATTGAATGGACGTACATGTACATCCGCGCACCTTGTCGCCTTATTTTCAAAGGCATTCTTTTATTTATTTTTTTAATAAAATATTTTTATTTCTTTTAATATAAATACTAAATAGATCTATCAACGATATGTGGAAGTCGTTACAATCATATAATTTATTTTTAAATTGGAAAAAAATACCCAAACATTACGAAAGAAATGAGTAAAAAAAGACTTCAGCTTTGAAAATTTGCACTATACTCTTTCGATAATTATTATGTGTTGTAAATAAAAGAAAGATTATTTATATTTCTGTTCACAGAAGCGCATAAAATGTAACATACATCAGTCCTATGGGTTCAAATTTTGACCACAAGTGCTCCTTTGATTGCGTAATGGGAGCGGCCACATGTGGTGATGTTAGACACATTCTTACCGATTTGTAATAACTTTTCAGTTTATTATGTTCACTGTTTAGAAATAGAAGAGTATTGTTTATAAATTGGCATATCCGATTCGATTAATTTTATGATATTAGTCGAATTGATAGCGGTGAAAGATTGTAGTGCTGAAAATGTTTGGGCATAAAAAAATAGCTAACTAACCAAAGGGTTAACAGGACGTAAATATTGTAGTTGGAGTAGAAATCACGCACATTTTATTACGCGCCAACCAAGGTCTCGGAAAGCTGCTCCTGGGACACTTCCGGCAGTTTGAAGAACGTCTCACGTCGATTACGCCACGGTATACGGTGGAGACGTGGCAGACTGTGTAGGGGAGAGCAAGGTGTAATAACTTAAGATTGCGGTGGTATCGAATAAAAAAAAGCGTAAAACGGAAGCCTCGAACTGGACAACCTTGCTCTGGAACCTGTCTTCGAGACAATTAGATGGAAACTTTATATTATAAGCCGACGAAACTAGTTAGAAATATATTTAATACGCTATAAAGCTTCGGTTACACGTTATACCACGCAAGAATAAAGTCTTTGTTTACATTATTATTGTAAACTATGTTATGACTGTAACAATTAACTTGGGCAAAAAAACTCGTGGAATCTTCCTGGGGACAAATACGAGTGGTGCGTTATGTAATAAACAGCTAGAGTAAGGCACACTGTCACACCATCCCTCTCGAACATTAGATATTACAGAACATCAATCGTTTAAGCCAGCCACAACTCATCAGGGAGTCAGCCAGCACTCAATATAATTAAGTATTGTCTGATATTAAAATAATCAAGTGTAGGACAGGACTGGCCAACCCATAGCCTGTGGCGTCCTTTTGTGTGGCCCGCGGTCATAATCTCACTCGCGCTGTACATATAATCAGTAGATAGAGTCGTGCATTGACTTTTTAACCAAAGATATTGAATGAAAGCTTTTCGAAATATGAAAATTAAATGTGTAGAATAAAACCTAAAATATTTTCTATTATTTGAACATCCCATCACCCAGGTAGCGTTAGCGTGCGCTCCTAGCAATCTGGGGAATGCGGGTTCGATTTAAAAAATGCGAAAAAATACAGAACTGGATGCCCATTGGGTTGAGTATTTGTCTGACAAACTATCGTGAAACATAATCTCTCAAGAAGTCCTCACATTGCGGAGATCCAAATAAATACTCCTCTTTCGGGGTGGATATCTGCAAACTGTGCAGATCCATATACTCCACGTTGGGAGCGAACATGGTATATATATATATAAAAAAAATAATAATAAGTCACTGGCCATGTTTCCTTCTAAATGAAGGTTTTATTAACATAGTTTTCAATTGAATGATAATTAGGAATAGTTTTTTATTAATTTCTTAAAATCAATTACTAGAAAAGGGCTAATTTTGTTGGAAATTAGACTAGTTATATAAAAAAAAAATATTGCAACAAAATTTGCATTTAATCTTATTTATGTGCGTCTCTTGAAAAACTTTAGGACGTTAATACGGCTTGTGGGGCAATTTGGGTTCGCCTAGCCTCGTCTAGAAGGAACTTGTTATAATGAACTATTGTCCGTCAACGTGAACTTGCGCTTTTTTAGGTATAATTTGAAAAACTCAATACAGAAATTTTAATGCATATTGAAATAAGAATCGGGTAGAATATATTTTGTTTGCACTAAACATATTTAAAAAAAACTAAATGATAACTCGTTTTTAAATACCTTCAGTGAGCTGATATCTATATTATATTATATTTGGTATTATATTCGAGGATACTGGGATCATGACCGCAACAATCCTGGACGATTCTTATATCCAGCAAGATTTAGTGCGTCAATTCTTCAACCTTCAATTTCAAATCCGTACAATGTAAAAACTAAATGCCGCCTGTTCAATGCATCCATTCTGCCAGTGCTGTTCTACGGTTGTGAAACGTGGTACCCAACAAAGCCTCAAAACAGCATTCTAAACTCTGGGAACAGGTGCCTGCGGCGGATTCTGCGGATACGGTGGCCACATATTGCGGATACCTCACGAGAGTCTGAACCTAACCTGCCTATTCTTTAAGCCGACCGGTTATTTAGGCCACTAAATACTATGGAGAATGTACGGGATGCAGGTATGACCTGGGAGAACGCAAGAATACTAGTGGGCGAAAGGGATTCTTGCATGCGGCACGTGGTGTCCGTATGCTCCACTTAGGGAGCGTATATGGAAGAAGAAAAACATATATACTTTAAAACGACATGAAATTCAACTATTCTCGCTTTACTATCAAAATATGATAAGTTACATGTACATATTTCGTCAACTAAACGTCTTTAATCTTTCTGCTCTATATAATTCAATAATCAACTTATGTTGTATGAAGTTTATATATATAACGTAATATTTTCGTGAATATAAAAAAAGATAAGTGCAATCATTGCATTAAACGTAGTAAAAAAAATATCTTTTAAATGAATTTTAAGTAGACACTAATGTATATTATAAATACGTATTATTGTGTATATTAAACCATAATCTTTTATAATGCGAAATTGTTTGCTGCACTAATTTCGTAATTCACGCAGGTAGAGCTGTGTCACCTCGGTGGCCGATTGGTAAATAAGCGCGCGCCATTGTCGGAGATCACGGGTTCAAATTCCGCAGCAGCATAAGAATTTTCTACATTCAACGATACACATCCTACAAAAGCTTCTGGGCCCACTGATGCCTCCCTAGAAGGCTACAGCCACCACAGGAGAGCAGTATCGTGAACTTTGGGAAACTATGGCCTAGTTAAAATTAGTCGTAATCGCAATACCAGGATTCCAATCCTGTTTGAAATGTTTGTTTCGTGTATTGATAACTATGCCACGACTCAAGAACAACTATCAATGTAAGAAATTGTTATCTGTAGAATTAATTTAAAATGATTGCTCATTATAAAATCTTGAACATTTTTAGCGTACTTTAATGTAATTTGTTTACATATCTGCACGGAATGGTGGAGCATATGGATTTTTACAGCATGACAAAGACCATTTGAGATAAGATGTACATAGTGTAAGCCACCCAGTCATTGGCCACACGCAGTAAAGCACAAAATATAGATATTTACAAAATTCAATCGTGATGTTTTTTTTATAGCATGTTCGCTCACAACGTGGAGCATATGGATCTGCACAGTGTGAAGATATCCACCCCGAAAGAGGACTGTATGGATCTCCGCAATGTGAAGACGTCTTTTTTTGGACTAGTTTTTCGGACAAATACTCAACCCAATGGTATTCAATTCTGCATTTTTAAAATCCGAAAGGTGGGGAATCGAACCCGCATTCCCCAGATTGCTAGACGCGCATGCTACCAACTACGCTACCGGGGAGTTTTCTTATTAATATAGATAATCAAGACTTATTTTGAAAGTTTTTCTTTTACTATTAGTTCAAATCGTTCAACCCATCGGGCATCGAGTTTTTCATTCGTGGATTTTTTTGAAATACTGCATCTGTCGGAATCGAGCACGCAATTCGCGGCTTTCAAGCGTTCGCGCTGACCTCTCGGCTATCGGGGTGACATTGGAGTGCAGAAACCACACACTCCATTTCTGGTGCGGGCACGTTCACACTCCGGGGATCTGTGTGATTCTTACAGTTACAGTTCACATGCAGCACAGACATTGTTGTTCATCGTTTTACGTGTTAAATTTGAAGATGTTGTCAAAACAGCTGTGACTTCACAGTGTGCAAAATATAAATGATTTCAATCATTAATTCAGGTAAAGTTTTATGAATCGAATTCAAATATACAAGCTTCTTCTATTATATATATAAGCAAATTGATAAAATACTAGATTTTTTTTTTATATACCATGTTCGCTCGCAATGTTGACCATATGGATCAACACAGTGTGAAGAAATCCACTCCGAAAGTGGATTATATGGATCTCCGCAATGCAAAGACGTCTCGATTATTTTTCACGAGAATCGTTTGTCAGACAATTGCTCAACCCAATGGGTATCCAGTCCTGCATTTTCAGATTTTAATATTCATATGATTTTTTTTTTACCGTGTCCACTTCAAAAGTGGAGCACAATGTGTAGTTGTCCATCCCAGAAATGGAATATATAATATATTTATGTATAATATATATATCTCCGCAAAGACTCGTTCCGAGATTTTCTTTTCGAGATTCAGCCATTGTTCAAAACATTTGGTATCCAGAACTGCATTTTTAATTTTTTTTAATCTACCATGTGTGGGAATCGCATTGGCACTCTCCGGATGTGAGTCCCAGATGCTATATACATATTATTAATACAATACAACATAAACGTTACATGGATAGAAATGTGGTTGTATAAAAATAACACATTTTGTTTTTGCCGATTACCAAGATCAGTTTTGATAATGTCGCCACAATCGAGATAACTATCGACAAGATAATAAGCATAAAACTTATAACATATATGGTCAACCCTTATTTTTTCTCATTATCCGTGATGGTATGTATATATAAATCGAATTGTCATCTAATCGGAATGACTTAATTTTGAAATAATTATAATGTTGTATTATAATTCTACAGATTAGTTAGTTCTATCATTGCCTGCTTCATTTTAATGTGACACCATTATAAAGACTAATGACTAATAATACTCTCAGTATTAGTATGACAACTGAAATAGCTATCGACAAAATAAATCAACTCATACAAACATTAAGACGTAATAATTTAACTGTCAAACTATGTTGTCGGCTCACTGTGGGTCATATTTAGACAAGATTTCAAAAACAAAATAAGATTAAAATAGCAGATTTTACTGCACTATAACGTGATGTAAATAACGTTAATCACTTTTCAGATTAATACAAGCATTCTTCTTTGATTTGGACTGGAGTGCATAATGATTTATGGGAAGATACATTCCAGTTTTCCCAAAATACTCCAGGATTGTGTATGTATATTTGAAATAACAGTGTATTTAAACCATTTTAATTCAAACAAAAGATATTTTGTGATTCGCGATTACTACAAAAAATGTTAACAATAATTATTTTGTTTAAAATAAAAAAAATTCTACTTTTTTTTTCATCAAAAACATTTATTTATAAATGATACCATTTCTGCTAAAATTCTTGGATTTTGATAAATATAATAGCAGCTAAAGGATCAATAACTAATCATTATATAATCATTTAAAATACAGCTGATGGTCTATGATATTTTTACCATATTCGCTTCGAAGGTGGAACATATGGATCGATAATATCTGCTCCTATATTAAAGTATATGTATCTCCGCAACGTGAAGACGTGTCTTGAGATATCATTTTTCACAAGAATTGGTTAGGATTTTTTTTTTAATACCGCAGATGTGGGAATCGAATCCGAATTCCCCTAATACGAGACGCGCACGCTAATCTCTATCTTGCCGGGTTATTTTATGAATAATATATATCATACAGTCCTTCAGATTAATATTATATTTCAATACAAGGACCAGCTTTTTCGCCATAAGACACTTTCAGCCGAGATGATATCAATCAACGTGTCTTTATGATGACAGGATATTAAAAATATAATATATAATACGGTATAATGGATTTCTACTAATAAATAATACTATGAAAGAGATTAATTCAAATTACAGTTCTCGACATCTCTAAAACTACAACACTCGTGAATAAAAACCACAAATATTCTAAAATTACTAAACATGTTAACTTCTAGTGATTGTGAACATTAAAGTAATTTGTTATTGCTTTTCCGTTAGTGTATAGCTTGGCTTTGCATCCGCTGTACGATTTGTTGCACTGCCAACGACTCAGTCCGTTCTTGTATGAAGAATGTTTAACATATCTGAATGGGCCGATCTCAATCACAACTCCGCCTCTGTTTGAGTCCCGAAATCTAGCTACTGCAAAATAAAAAAGAAACGTGTTATTTTTGTGCAACGAGAGATAACTTATGCAAGACGAAAATTATGAGTAATTCGCGTCAAATGATATTTTATAAAATTTCAGTAATTTATTAGAATTTTACATTTTACATAAAGCGCATATCGTTTTGATATAGTTCACTCAGATCCATGTTCAAATATGGAATTGTCCAAAGAAATATTCTATTCCAAACTCTTCTCTATGTCCGATGGGTCACACTAAACCATTCTGCAGCATTCTTGATGTTGTCCATCCATTTTTTACAGTTTTAATTCATGAGACGAAAGTATAACAGACGGGTTCATTTAGATGCTTTTTTAAGAGCTATATCACAACGTAAATATTCATAACTTGTTAATGTGGGCATTTTATAAACAAAACATACTTTAAAGTTATGTTTCCTCGGTAGCCGAGAGGTTAGCTTGGGCGCCTTGTATCCGGGGAATCCTAGATCAGCCGGATTTTCAAAAAATCCAAAAACGAAGAACCGGATGCCCATTGGTCAATTGTTTGATAAGTTATTCTCGTGAAGAATAATCCGACAAGACATGTCGTCACATTGCGGAGATTCATATGCCTAAAAAACATTGTTTGCATATATGCCAGTTCACGGCCTAGATACGTTCCGGAAAAGTTGGCCACAAAGCGAGAAGTCATATCACGGAATCAATCATTTTGATACAAACCCATACAAATTCAATTGGATCTGTTCCATTAATTTATAAAATAGTTTTTAGTTCATAAAGCATTTCATTCTTTTTATTTCGTAAAAAAATACAAATAAACACAGTACAAAGCAATGTAATAATAAATGTAATCAAAAAATAAAAGCAATCATGGGCGCATATGTACCTTATACATACAATAAAAAACATGAATTAAAATGTTTGAAAACTGTCTTAATCTGATGACGAACATTCATATGAAGAATCAATAAGCTATAATATGCTGCCGTCATCACTTAGATGACAATGTTGCGTCAAACGTTCCTCATATTTTCGTGAGACTAAATGTAACAGTGCCGTCTTAAATGCCTATTACACTACACAATATTAAGTGCGCTTACTGCAGAGTGGGCGTGGTCACTTGTATGTGATTTAAGTGCCTAGGGCTTATTACACCGCACGTAAGGGTAAGGGTGCCTTGAAATTGTGTAGTGTAATAGGCCTTTTAAGGGGGAAGCTGAAACTAAATAGATGGTCGATAACAGTACAGAATTTTTGGCCGTACAACGAAACATTGTGGGCCGTAAATCTAAAAAGTGCCATAATTTAAAAGGACTATTATAGCGAAATGCCGTATAGCGAGTTATATGTGTACAATATAAGATATTGTATAAAAGAGGGCAATGCTTTGAAAGCTATATTTAAGAAGGATTAGGTTAAGAATACAAAGATAGCATATGTTTTATGAATATATTTACAAATAAATCTAGTAGATATGTTTATCAAATACAATAAAAATACATTTTAATTAAGACCCAACTTATAAGAACATAAGCGAGATTCCGTAACTTAGCAATAAGAAACAAACACGACACGAATATATGCTATAAAAGAGAAAATGTGGTAAGACAATACAGATTAATATATTATTTATATTTATCAATATTTTCCGTTGTTCGTTGCATTTTGTGAATCTTCTGCAAGTGGCGATGTAGACCGGTTGTTGAGGATTCTCTGCATGCAAGTGTTTTATAACATAAAGTGCATATAGCTCTACCCTCGCTTCTTTTGTAACAATTCCACACGTTAGAATATTCTTTTATTTCGTAATTGTGAGCTGAAATAAATTATTTATAAACAATTGTTATGTTTGTTTGAAGATGTACAATATTTACCAAAATACAGCGAAAGAAATGAACACAAATTTACAAATTTGATTGAGATTTAATATTATACTAATTGAGCCCTCGCGAAATGAAGTGATCCAACTTAAATTAATTACAAAAAAATAGTTATGGTATATATACACATCGGTCCGCCTGTAGCGAGGGTACTGTCAATCTATGGCGATGATTTGGAATGGGGTAGCATGCTAGGCGAATATAACAATTAATATGAACATATCGATCAGACTGACCGTACAAAACTATTAAATTTGTAGCTTGGTTAAAGGCCTATTACACTACACAATTTCAAGGCACCTTTACCCTTACTAAGGGCGGTGTAAAAAACCTTAGGCACTTAACTCACATACAAGAGACCACGCCCACTCCGCAGTAAGAGCATTTAATATGGTGTAATGTAATAGGCCTTTTAATCCTATTGTCTTGGACTGATACAGGTTTATGGGCACTATTAGAATTCAGACAGCCACACATTATACAGTCGGCGTCAACAGTTGTATACTGTCAGTCTAATCGATAGGTTCATATTAAATGCCATGCTCGCCTCACATGCTGCCTCAATCCTAATCATCGCCTTGAATTGACAGTCCTTGGACTGTAGGCGGACTGTTGCTGTTTGAGTATCATTAGACATTCCGCATGTTTTAAATTATCATAAAATTAAGGTGAACTAACTACATAGAATTTTAAATGTATACGTACATCGCTAGAAGCAGAATGAGTGCTAGTATAAATTTATCGATATATCTATAAAGGTTCCATGACAACTGCACACACGACAAGTGCTCACATGACATCTTCGCACACTTTGAAGTGCTCACACTAACACAGAAACTAATATCAAGACATTTTATACTTAATTTACGTAATTACAGTATAGGTAGGTATCATTGAAATAAAAATCTACCTTATTAATATTTTCGACTGCTGGTGCTTGATGGAAATTGATTTTGAATTCTAAATTATTTTAAACTGGTAAATTTCTATATGTGAGATCACTGTCAGCGACCCGGGTATCGCCTTTCGGCGAAAATAATTTCATTCAAGTGATCGTTCAATACGAATAACAAAAAATATACACTATATTTCATATGTTTTTATTTATAATATTCTAAAAAATATACAAAAATGTAACACAACAATTCATAAAGAAATTAACGATATTTATCATAAACATTTTTATATTCAACATGGTTAAAAACGAATGCCAATCGAAAAGTATTTGAAATAACATATTATTTTATAAAAATATTTCATTACTTATATTGTGTCTCGTTATATATTGATAACAATATAGATATAGGTAATTGGTAATATTTTTTTATTGCATAAATGTATATATAAGTAACAAACATATTTTTCTAAAACTAATTATGGAATAATGACCATTCCCAGGTATAAAAATACATTCTTTAGCACCGATAACTTTAAAAAATATTATAAATTAAATTGCATAGTAGGAATTTGAATGCAGTTTAATTTATAATAAATGACTAATTTAGCAGATAGAGAATAGTAAATATTTATTTGCTTAAATCTACTGTGTAACATTAAACCCTAATAAATATATGTTATTATTAAAAGTAATTATTGCAATCATCAAACGGAAGAAAAAACATTTTGCTAAATATTCCAAAATATTAAAAATATTGGAAGACGGGTCATCGATCAAAAACTTATTGGTTACTTTAAATTGTATTGCCACCGAAATATGCTTAAATGGTTTTTAATATACGTAAAACTATCTCAACATGTGTTTATATTATTAACACCAAAGAAGTCAGTTAACCGTATTATAAGGTAAACTGTAAGTATACATAACCGCTCGGAAGTAAAAAGAACATTTTAATAAGTATATTTCGCAGTAATTAAACCGCAAGTATACAAAGCACTTGAAAGTATATAGAACTTTTTAGTACAGATATCTTTCACAGTAAATAAACCGGCAATAGTACATGACCGATCGGAAGAATAAACAACATTTAAATAGATAAATTTTTATCTTTCACAGTACGTACTCAAACCGCAAGTATATATTAACGCTCGAGAGTATATAAAACGTTTTGGTACTAGCACGTACCTTTAACAGTAATTACACCGCGAGTGTACATAACCGCTTGAGAGTAGAACATTTCGATACAAAAATGTATCTCTTGTAAAGTATGTAGAACGTTTTGTTACAAACAAGTATTTTTCAAGGTAATTAGACCGCATATATGCATTAATTTCGAAAGGTATATAAAACAATTTTGTACGAAATCGTATATTTTACAACAATTAAACCACAAGCAAGTATAGAATATATAAGAATGTTTTGGTTCGTGTACGATGGATAGACGCGGGTTTAAGTCCCGTGGCTTTATAATAAATATTCAAAAGTATAAAAATGCTGCATGCCGTAAGGTTTGCAAAATTAGCTGACAATTAATTTTCGTAAAAACTATCTGCAGTACGTAAACCCCAAATATAAAAAATGTTTTGAACATTTGATACAGTTTTGCCACGCGTACGTTTTAATGCGACGGTAACAGAGATGCAAAATAGCTATAAATAGGTGAGTGAGCAAGTAAACCAAGTTCGGCAGCATGACAATACGTTGTCGTCACAACAGCTTGCTCACTCACCTATTTATATTTATTTTGCATTTCTGTTTCCATCGTGTTGCCGCCGTCGCTCTGTCGCCGCGGCATATATTGTAGCCTCGGCCTCATTCGTAATAAGATTTTAATATTAAAGATGTAGAAAATATAGTGTTTTGTAGTATTAAACAATAAAATATTGCAATATTACAATAATTATCGAAATACCAATATTTTTGCAGTCAAATTTTAATATGTAAGGACCAAGTTAATGCTATTTTTTGTATACCCAAACACGATTTAACATGCTGTATCCACGTATTTATATGCATTTAGCAATGCAATAAATTTTGTTTGAGCAAAAATATAAAATAAATTCAAACCACCCCCCATTTTCGTACCTCATTTCTATATGCACCCCTGACTTAGTAAGCAAATTATAAATACATTTTACAAAATATAATCATTTGACTTTTTATATATGACAAAATAAAAAGCATGGTTATTCGCTAGGGATTGTTGAACTGTGGACAGTGATTGTGAACCGTCATCGACTTGACAATCAACTCATTGTCTGTGTAAATTTTCGCCCTGCAGTGCGTCTGGTGTCTTTTGACGCAGCGCCAAAGAATTTGTCCTTTGGGGGTGATTCTTTCCTTCTGGAAACGGTACCCATTCTTCAGTATAACCCTGTTTCCATGCCTTGATATTCCGAAAGTTGGAACTGAAATAAAATTTAAAATGTGATTAATTCTCGTCCCCATTTTTCGTGATGAGAACGAATTAGTGAAGCTTACCATTGTAGAGTTTTGCTGTACCCACATGATACTGTCTTACTAAGTAAAAATGCAGTGTCTTAACATGATTACCTTTGTAGATACTGTGTTTATACTTAGAACGGCAGTAGACATCTGCTCCATTTTAAAATGGTGTGAAAATCAATGACATAATACACGTATAGTATTACCTCGATTATGCGAATTGCATTCAATATTTTAACGAATAAAAATATTATTAACACATTTCTTATCTAAAAATTTGTAGATTTTTGACAGGTAGACTCCCACTGTAATCCTAGATGTTTAAAAAAACTCTTTCAGTTTCATGTGAGCTTTAGAAAAAAGGCATGAGAGAGTTGTTAAATTTTTAAACGATATGAAAAACAGTATATTCAAGAAATGAAAAAATCTAAATTTTACAGATATGAGAGGAAGAGTATTATTATCACTCGACAATGCACCGTCGCATTCGTCAATAGAATGTTTAAATGACAAAAATCAATCATTGATTGTTTTAATTCGCAATATTTAAAGTTACAATATACATTTGTATATGTACGAGTATATATATATTTCGATTATAAAATTCACAACACATTTGTATTGTGAATTATCCGCACTACCCTCATCCCCAATTAGTGCGGATAATCAAGAATCTATTGTAACTCATTATGTAGATTTCAACGCTTCTGACGATTGCCAAAAGTATGTTAAATATTGAAAAGCTCATTCAACCTTTAAAGCTCAAATATCCACTAACTAGTCGGCAGTCGTTTTTTAAGCTCTGTATCAGACATTTAAAATATTAATAGTGATTTCAGCACAGTTGATTACGTGGTAACCTAAGCTCCGGAATACACTCGATTAAGACCAGATGTAAGGACGGGGCGGGTGGATGGTCGGCACATTACGTAGTTATTCAATTCAGTTTGTATGAAAGTTACATTTTTAGTTAAAAGGCAAACACTCCCTGAATTATAAATAATAATATATTATTTATTACTTTGCTTTAGATGTTATTTTAATTCTGAGAGTATAAAGCTGTTTACAAAAGTCCAGTTAACTTCTGTTAATTTAATTTTATCTTAATTTAATTCCTTATCTTATATTTATAATAATAATAATAACCATGAGAATAGATAGGAAAGTTAATGTAACCTTTGTACTACATTACCGTTAATCTCATTATTTTTTAACTACAGTAATAATTTTTGGTGTTTATATTTAACTTGAAATACTGAAATTTGTAAATAAAACGAAATACAATTATATTTAAGTAAAGGTTTATCAATCACTTCCAG
The DNA here is from genome assembly GCA_022683975.1 of Rhyacophila evoluta. Classification (NCBI taxonomy): domain Eukaryota; kingdom Metazoa; phylum Arthropoda; class Insecta; order Trichoptera; family Rhyacophilidae; genus Rhyacophila; species Rhyacophila evoluta. Next base: position 495 of record JAGVSQ010008748.1, on the reverse strand, counting down.
ACGATTTTCATCACATTTTCCATCTACAAAAAAAAAGTTTTAGGACAAAATTAGACCGTGTGTTCTTAAAAATGAGTTATTTATAAGAGTGTATATTTTTGTCAATAGTTATTATATTTTAACAGTATTTTGTATGCAACGAATATAAATAATTTTGAGCTTAGAAATATTTATTAAAATATCATTATTACTTTGATTTAAACTGCTACAGTTAAATCGCAAGTATCTTAGATAATAATTGATTAAAAAAATCAGGAAAAAAATGAAGTTTATTTATTTAATATTTGTCAAATCTGGTAGAATCATTCATCAGATATTAAAAAAAAACTTGTACAATTCGATCACAATATACATTTATTGATTCAAGTTACTGGCGTGAGCAATATTTGGAAAATATTCCTACTCATATAAAAATCGTAATATTACTATAATACTTGCAATCCCCTCCACCACCCGCCACGTCTCCACAACCGTTATGCGGGCGTATACCGTGGC
>JAGVSQ010008747.1:0-14143 GCA_022683975.1 Rhyacophila evoluta | reverse complement strand
AGATCCATATGCTCCACGTTGGGAGCGAACATGGTATATAAAAAAAAAATATAAACCCCCAATATTTTTTCTTCATTTCATGATTGCCATACATATTAATAAATGTCAATCAAGTAACATTATCGCGTTTGTGTTACAATTTAACTATATGGCGTATCATTAAATATTAAATTTCATAATATTTATTGAATATTAATATTAATTGAAAGGATTTCTGCATTAAATGTTTTTGCGGCCAGTTGAAAGACATGAAAAAAACAGCTAGTCGCAAACTGTTTCGTTCAAAGCCGGCACAAAGAGCTTTTATGAAGAAAGACATGAAATTGACACCTGACAGCCGGGGCGATCGCGTGCGACGTTGTGGACAACTTGTGTAGCGACGCTAAAACGACCGTGGCGGCGGTATACCATGAAATTAACCGTGAAGGTAAGCGATTTATAATTAGCTATCATGATCGCACACTTTGTTTCGGTAATGAAATTTAGCATTCATAGATTATAACAACTGGTATAAATTAAGGATAAAGCAGGGATATTGATTTTTACCTTCGGGCTTTGTTACGTTATTACGAACATATTTATTTCATAAATATTTGGCCTTGAGAGACCCGACACATTTTTTTCATATTTTACTATACAGTACTCCATTACATCGTTGTAGCATGCAAAATTATATGATTATACACACATATCTTTACACGACTGATTCGCTACAATAGTTATTACTCACATACGTATATATTTTATAATGTCAGTCTGTTTACGTACTCGTAAAGTACTCGATTCATAAATATTATCCAACTATTAATGCCAAAAATGTTGGTGTTTAAAAACTAATATACACAAAAAATCTAAAGTCTGAAAAATCTTAAATTTAATTTTTGATAGAAGTTGATTTCAATTATATTTATTTCAATTTCCGAACCCCTGTGGTTGGCGTTAAAGCCGAACAGTAGCATTGTAAGAGTATCGCAACTTTTCAGTCAATACCAGAAATACTAAATTAAAGATTCGATAAGCATTATTACATTATTACCACACATTTCAGATAATCCACACTTTTGACCGAGAGCACTTGACGGAAATAGATTTGATTATATTTCAGAACGAAGAATTGCCAGTATCAACATTTTATAGACCGACAGAGTTCAAATACTGACAAGTTTTCGCAAGCATGCGCGAACTTTATTATTTCCATTCGAAATGGAAAGACAATAATACTGTACATTGATTGATTTCACGTATTTAAATACGAAAACAAATTTAAGTCTATGGATAATCTTATAGGTTGAGTGCGATTACAGTTAAAAGCATCCTGCAATTTGCCACCGTTTATTGTTTATATATTGAGTCGATAGAGCCATTGAACGATAATGCTGACCGATTATAGTCATTTCTAGCAACTGTCACAAAAAAAGCACATTATATTTACGTACATGTATAAGGTTTATTCACCTGCATTTCGATATTAAAAATAACGAAAACAGTTCTGTCTTTGAAATGAGCGCTTTCTAAACGAAAAAATAATTAACCGTCTTTAGGTATGCAAATAAAAATGATAATTAGTACTTCATTAAACACCAGCCCAGATTTTGTATATTTTATAGCTCTTAATTTTGACGCTGCTCTTCGTAGCACGGTTACTTTATTTAAAAAACGGCTTGGAAAAAAAATGAGACACATTTTTTTAGTTGCGATTGATATTAAATATTCACGCTAAAGTATTCGTTAATAGTAAAATTTATTTATTATTGAAGAATTTATGAATACTCCAGATAGCTTTTTAAAATAATCATTCAATATAAGATTAACGCCTATCATTTCGATTTTTGCTATACCAATATAACCCAATTTGCCCAAGAAATTGCGTTGATACTGTTAGTTTACTGCGTTGGTGGCTTCCCCACGCGTGGACATTGTATGTCTATTTTGAGTGGCTACTTCCAACGATCGTTTTTTCTAGCGATGTGAGGCATATCGTATGAGCTCTTTGTGTTATTCATTACCAATTAAAATCGTTATGCGTTACGTTGTTTTCATCAGTTTTCTTGAAATCAGCCTCGGCATAATAGAAACATTAATTAATTCAAACCTCCACCAATGTTTTCACATTTGTGTGAAATATGTTATTCAACAACATATAGAGCTTTTGCGTATATTTAGGGTAGACAAATTTATATGATTTTATTAGAAACTCCAGTAAAATATTCACATTAAGATGACATAGTCTACTAAATTCGGACACATTAAAATAATGCTTTGAAAAAACTAATTGATGGTAATTTATCAAAATAATAAGCAAACCATAATTGAGTCATTAATTAAATCAGTTGATATACTTAATCTAAGGATATAAATAATATGCTAAATTTATTATCATGAACCATATTGAGATAGCCGTCGATGAAATGTCCCTAAAGCAATCACAAGGGGTTGAAATAAATTCAATGAACATTTATTCGGTCGCATTGTCTCCTTGTGTATCTGTCATTTCATTCATGGCAAACATCGTGATGTCACTTCGAGTCAATAAACACGCCACTGCCAGGGTAAAATTAGGAAATAAATATTAACCTTTAATCAACCCATGCTTTACTTGCTAATTGTTTTTTTAACCACTTCTGCTCTGAAAGAGAAGAATTATGATTCTCTTCAATATATTGGCTTATTTTGTCAGATCGTTTTTCTAAGAATCTATTGTCAGCCAGCTTAAAAGACGACACTTAAACTACTGGTAATGTCGTCCTGCATCTTTTACTCGCTTAGGCATTTCTATTAACAAAAAATTTATGTGACTTTCCAACAAAGAAGTATACAACTATCTATTAAAATATACTTAAAGTGGTATTATAGTCAGTTATCTGAAAATTCCGTGACATGTTTCACATTTAAACAGTTTTAACAAAATAGTGTTGCTGCTTGTAAAATTATTAAAGGCTTTTTTTACAGTTGTATAAAAAACTACCTTAACCTAAGTACTACTGAAGTATTCCATGAAATACTACTGTTTTAGAAAATTAGCTGACATTCAAAATATTCAAAGTTTTTCCGCAAAATGGTCAACGTTTTTAAAGTCAATTTTAACAACTCTTTCGCGTTGTTCTATTGTGTACCTTTCTATAATATTACCTCAACCTATATTAATAACAGCAAACAAAAATGTTAACTATGGTTTCACCGCAATGAGTTCACATTATCAAACATTTCTATAAATGAAATCCGTTTTTTATCGTGATGCCATATTCGAAAAGACAGTTTTAATCAATAGATTACGAATATAAATAAAAAATGGTGATTGTCTTTATACTTTATAGAGGGGATAATATTATACTCAAATTATTAAATCTCATTACGAATCGTTTACTTTGAAAAAATGTGAATAATTAATTACCTAACAACCCAACATCACGTCGTTTACCATTTTCTATATATGTATCTCTCAAGATTATATAATGATAAAACTTATAGTTTTTTATTTATATTTCAAATAATTGTTTTATGTGAAAACCGACAAGAATGAAAATAACAAATGAAGGCCTCCGTCAAACAGTGGACGTACTCCAAATAAGAATAACAGTTAATAATGAACACTTTGTCTCGTTAGATCAAACAAAATACGAAAACATGACATGATTTGTTAAAAAAACAAAGTTCGAGTACATAAGATACAAAGCCGGTTTACCCAACCGTAATAATTAATAATACGAACCTCCCTCTCGTCCAGCAGCCGGCTTCGGCGACCCATTGACCTGAAGTTCGGCCGCGTTTATTCACTATACATCGTCAACTGAGCCACGATCCGATTTAGACGTGGGAAAACAATCTGTAGACTTATTTTTACTGAAAATCGATACCGACTACCGTACGGAGAGAGGCATGCCGCTACAGAGGGAGGAAGGAAGTCAGTTCATAAATTCATTAACTAAACACGGTGAAGTAAGCATTATCGATGATTAGAAGCAATTAATCAAACTCAGCTTTTCGGCGGGTTTATGCGTGTGCACGTCATCTGCTGTATGTCGCAAGATTCGTCGGGTAATTTGAAGTAGAGTAGGATTACTCTAGTGATTCCGTTTAGATTACCGTGAGAACGACATGCTTCTATTACTGAGAATAATCATAATCATCAAATGTTTCTTCAGCAATAACAAATAATATATCAACACCTTGGGTTAGTCTCTATGGTTAAACAAGGAATAATAAAAATTTCTCAGACTAAGCATGCTTTCTTCGATGCAACAAGAACACAAAATTACCATTTAGAAATTAGATTAATTATGTATCATAGGCAATGATCATATGAAACTATAGAGAACGGACATGAAAAAAGAAATAATAAAGGTCTTGAAAATAATAATGCAGCGTTTTATACATTCCCGATACTAAGTCGTTCATTATAAAAAATTACTTCATGAATTAATACAGTTTTCACTTTTTCCATTAGATTTAATATTCAACACATAAAAAAATACAGAGCACTGTGTTTTTATTATTCCTAAATATTTATAAACTATATTTTAACCGTGATCGAATGCAAGCTACCCGGTTTATTATAATAATAATGCTGTTTGATTTCATAAATAGCTTAAGAATTCTTAAGAAATATTTAAATAATATGGAGGTCCGCGGTATAAATCTGTATCTTAATATTATATAAGCTGATTAGAAATGAGCGCCGGCGCTTACTTGAAACGGATTTAATTACTGATAATAGAAAAATATTTTTTTTAGTGAGCATGATACTGTACAGATGAACAACCGTGAAACGGAACCGTTATGTCAATTTTAATCCAAGCACTAGCTGGTACGCTGTGAACCATTACATGTAAACTTAGCTGATAACTGTAGTAATGCTGTATTGCATTCAATTATGTAGGATATACAGAAGCATTACTAATCAAATGAGTTGTATTTATTATATCTGTGATGCAGGCTGATGAAGTGGTGAATGGTGAATATTCTTGAAAATTATAACTTGGCATGCTGCCCATACGAGGGAATCTGACCTGATGCGGGACTCATTTCTTGCTTACCACCTTACCGAGCCGGCATGCTGTTTCACCTATCCTTGAGCACTAGATTTTCTCTCCACAAACGCACCCTCCGCAAATCCATAACTATACATAATTTTAACTGAGTAAACTTTCAGTATTCATTTTTACCTACGCAAAAGGAATGTTAAGAATATGTATTTATTACGATTGATTACCGAAGAAATAATTTTAATGTTCAACATTATTTGCATTGTGTAAAAAAACTTCAATCAAATTGCGTAAAATGTATGTGAAATAAGTGCATTGGTAGATTCGTAAAACCAAGTACGGTATAAAACAAAGCATTGTTAATTAATCACTGCGAGCATCAAATATTTGGTTATATTTGTTTTCATATTAATCCGCGTGAAAATCATGGGCATGAAACAGTTTTGTCGAATAGTTAAAACGAAGGACAACGATGTCTAATCATTACCATCGACAACAGCGACAAAAAGGGTTTTTATGGTTGTACATAGGAGTGGAAACAGTCTTCGGTTGAATAGTTGATATGAAAGGAAGCGACTTCAAACCATTCACAGCATGACAACAACAAAAAAATAGACTTATATTCGACGATAGGTTAGTTTCAATCATACAACAATCATTTATAATGATAGTGATCTCTCAATTAATCGTCTTGCCAGATAAACATTAGCACTATAGAGATCTAGCATTTACTCAGTCAATGATTTTGCAACTATATTTAGTTGAAATAGACAAACTTTAGCCATTTCCCGCCCAATTCCCAGTGGTTGTCGTTATAATGTATGCAAGCTAAAATGGAGAGCTTATAATGTACCACCGAAGGTCCCCGAGAGCCGTACGCTGGTTGGGATGGAGTATTACGGTGACCATACGATAATTCAAGCTTTTCCATAAATTCTTGATAGACGGAGCTCAACATTTATATGTAAAATAATATGTATTTGGACAGTGAAGCTAACAAAAAATAAACTTAGCTAATTAAAATTTAGGGAGTGAACCAAGTCTGCAGCTGGCGTGTGTAATCACTCGGTATACTACAAAGAGGCAACAAAATTACTTGATTCACTGAGATTGAACAATACAACACAAAATATCAATCTTCGGGCGATACTTATTAATTCTAACACTATTATTTATAATCATGTGGCCTCAATCTAAGTCACTCGCATATTTTTAAACTCATAAAAATAAGGCGGTTAAATGAAAGACAAGAACGCTAAAAAGTACATAACTCTTATTTTCAGTTACATTGTATGATATCATACTGCGAAAGAAATATGGTCACCGGACGCATAATCCACATTCAATTTCCTGCCTATTTAATAATTGACATTAAAGCTAAAAGCCGGCGGCAGTGTTGCCTGCATGCATATAGCGGGTGGCTATGTAGACATTTAGAATAACTGCGCGGGAAACCTAATAATCGCTAGATATGCCATAATCAAAGTAGAATGACATTTCCCTCAGCAATATAGAGATAACTGTTAATATCATCCAATTGCATTGAGAAGTGTGAAAGGAAAATTATATGAAACCAACATACAATTTACTAATATTCTGCTTCGTGCGGTATCATACAATGCAAAACATCATCTAATATTCACCTTAATTCCTATCGCCAGAGGCGAAAACAGCCTATGAACAGTGTGGCCGTGGCCATAGGCGCCTCGTTTCAGGAAGTCGTCAAAATGTTATATTAAGTTTTTTTATTAAATTAAATATTTAAGTCCTTTTTTTATCTAAAATGATTTTATCAGTCTTTTAGTCAGCAAAGTGAGACAAGCTATAGCTTATGCTGATGATAAGAAAAAATCAAATATGACACCACAGCATTATATCTGATAGCACTCCTGATTGTTCCCACAATGAACAGTTATGTCCGATCACAAGTTTCGTCAACAGTGTTTGATCGACTTTATTGCGATACGTTGTAAAAAGGTGGGTTTGATTATCGAGATATAATAAGACAATAGAATCAATATGGATAGGAAATATGATTCACAAGTTCACATGCTACGAATAAATAAACCAGCAAAATTAATCCACGCGCATGTCATCCTTTCAACGTGATAAGTATAATACATGCAGCCAGCAGTGATCCAGAATTGATATTTCTTGGTATAATCCAAAAAATACTAGATTTTTTTTCATCTTTTCTACTAAAAGATGTGGAAAACTGATCTTGAAACTGAAACTGAAAGTCACTCTTAAATTATCTATTGACACACGGAGGTGTTCCAAAGAAAAGGCTATTTCTACTTTTCCTTCCGAAATTGAAATTTGTTTCTACTTCAGCTAATATCTCAAAATGCTTCTTACAGCGTTGGTGTAGCTTCTGCAAAAATGTTGCTTATATGCTTGCTGTTTACATTTTTTAATTTAATTTTCGCTATGATATTATGATATTTTCTTACAAACTTTTGGAGAAAATCAGTATCGTAAATAATAAGATGCAAAAGAAAACACACGATATAATGCGTTCCTACAAATTATCAAAACGTTTATTGCATGCTTTCAAAGTTTCACAAACGAAAAATTTTAAAGTATTATATATTGATTGAATGAAAGAAAAATGTATAATTCTCTATAAATAGTCTTTTCCAAGGGGACAAAAGCACGAAATAATCATATGTATTGCCAAGACTACAAAAGGTGCAGATTTTTTTAGCTAAAGGTCAATCAAAACATATATTGTATAATATAACATCGTTGTCTAAATTATTTATCCGGAAAAACTTTGGATGAAATGCCGGTTATAGAATTTAAAAAAGCAGCAGCTGACGTATGCAGAGAGCACGAGGAAGAATTAGATTTCAATTAATTGCAAAATGAGCTAGAATATTTAAAAACTCCGGCAAGAACCATTTATAAAAAAAGCTCTTCACCATCTTCACATTCTAGAATGAATGGTCGAATGGGATTTATGCGAATCATATCCAAACAAAACTTCTGTGCGGATACTTCTTTGTCTACCCGTAAAGTTGCTACTAGTGAAAGAAAATTTAGTAAACTAATCAAGATTAAAAAAAAAATACTTATTAAGCTTATCAGCTTGAGATTACTTTCTATAGAATATGTATACATTGTATTTATGATTATGATATATGATATCAATTCGGTCGTAGATATTTTTGGTCATTTCAAAAGATGAAAAATTAAAATTATTTGATTTAGATAATTATTTTATAGAATACGCATATTTTATATGTGTATTTTTTAATAAATGTGATTTTTTATTATGTATTTTACTGAATTTGAATACTATTATATCTAGACCCCATTATTCTAGAGGGATGTACTTATAAAAGGCGAATTTTTGTTAACTAGCCGTAGGCGCTTTAATTGCTAGTTACACCTCTGTCAATAGCTAACGTGACTGTGAATTAGATGAATAAAATATTTGGTGACAGCTTACGCACGATTCGTTCGCTATTGTGTGCTGCAAATCACTCCTTTTAAAAATGTGGACTTCAGGAAGTATTGTGAACTGAATTCAACACAAATAATATCATAGTATATTTTTCAGACAGGCCTATTTTTATATAGTTCAAATATGTTTTATTTTTATGCAACCTTCTTACCTATCCTTTATTCACAGACAATTTGTTTCGACGTGAAATCATTCCTTTCTTACATTATAATTTAATTACTATTGCCTGTACAAACAGCTTTCCGTTAACCTGATAGCGCATCAAACATCGCGACAATAGTTTTAATCATATTCTTTATATATATAATTTACTCTCCTGCTAAGCGGGGATTCCCGCTTAATCAGTCGGGCTTAATATCTTAAGAACATTTATTTTTATACTTGATTCTATAATATTATAATGTACGTAATCAATGTCTTCTTGCTGTACAATACAACTAATACAAACGATGGTCTATTGTCCAGTGGCTTACGTAAAACAGGGTTATTGCACCGATTGTAACCACAAATTAGTTACGGCAGAGTGCTTTCGACGACGAGGGAATCTCGTCCTTGGGTTGAGTCGCTTCCAGTACAACTGTCGCTCATGCGGTTGCCTGCCATCTAATGTCGGCGATCAACCGCGAGCGGGAAATAGAAGAGAAATAAATAGAAACGACCGACTAATAAGTGTGAAGGAGCAGATGGATATCAAACTTCTCTGTCCTACATTATACCACTTCTCGACTATTTGCCATAAGCGATCGATCCCCAGTATAAGACTGAGGAATTACAATTTCCTTTTCATTTTAGATACTCTCACAGCACTACCAACATAAATGTTAGTAATTTGCATTAAATATAATCTGATTTTACACAAACTAGTAACTGTCGCATGACGTCGTGTGGAAAACGTTACAAGTGAGCGATTTTCGCAACGTAGTTACCGAAACGTGATAATATGACAGTTGTAAAAACAATAATAGCACGACCTATTGTAGATAGAATACCTGAGTTAAATGTTAAACTACGTATTCAAAACATTTTATCGGCATGGTCGTTACGTAATTGATAATAGGCCAACTTACAATAGTAACTAAAAAAATTAATTAGACAAAACGGCGAACAAAACATTTTCTAGGCTGGTATGTGAAAAACTTGCGCACATTGGAATACAATAACTGTGGAACTTACAGCAATCTACGATCAGACAATATTTTTTTATTTCAAATACAATTAATCAATTAGGTAAGTACAAGTCAAGTACAAGGAGGAAACTCTAAACGGGATATTTTGGGAAACAATATTTTGTTTAGTGTAATATCAAAAATGGTATGGATACCCACTTGATTTTTAATATAGCTATGCCAATAACCAATAAAATAAAATTAATATTGTTAGTGCATATTAGCACCTACTCGCAGTATTTTAGTATTTATTATATTTTATGGGCGTAATTAAAATTAGATTCTTGTGGGGCGCTTGGTGGAAATTTCCGAAGGACAATAAAACTGTGATATGGAACAGAATACTGTATCAGCCTTATCTTATCGCCAATTGGTAAATAAAATAGACCTATTATTATACATGCTTAGCCTAAGACGACATAGCGAAAAAAAATTAGGATAAAATTAGTTTTTTTTTAATTACTGCTATGACAAACGACAGAGTTAAATTTTCCCTGCACTCTTTCAATAAATATTACATCTTGTATTTGCATAATAATTTGTTACAAAGTTTCAGCTGTGAATTGTTTTCACATAATATTCATCATAGGAGAATAACAGTTTTGTGTGTGTTTTTTTTAATTGAAATACCTTTTTAGAATAATAAACACATTCTTTTTGTAATCGACTATACAACTGTTGTGTATCAATCAATCAATATCTTTCGAGGAAATCTATTTATTATATTATAGTAACACCGTTTTCGCCAATTCTCAATTTTAAGTATCTTAATCAATAAAACCGATGTATGAAATATATATTATATTAATTTCTGTAGAATGCTACACTAGATTGCACAATGCAGTAACATAATTTGTAAATGTTGTAACACCTAATTGAAAACATGGATTTTCAAGTGTTTACAACGTATTATCTTGTTTATCAGCGGCTTTATTCAAGAAAAAAAACGCCTAAGTATATTAGACAAATACATTATCTTGTGTGTTGAACAATAATGATTTTAATGTAGTGTGTAAATAGCGATACGAAAGGCTGATAAGTAATTTCTATAGCCAAAAAATAAAACTCGATAATGATAACAGTTTATAACAGAAATGTCTTCTACCCGTTAATGGGTTAATGTATCAGGTTAGCAGACTATGTGAAGCCCTCACTCTCGCATCATCAGTATAGTATCAATATGTTAATAGATGGGCATCATTTCTAAAAATATTAAATTCGTCAGAATATCAAGCTTCAACACTAGAAAATGGTGAGCGAACGAAACGAATGGATTTTTGAATTTCGATCTCCTTAATAATATTGTAAACTCCTGTCAAAATTTGATGATGGATTGATGAAAGTATTCATAATTTTCTGGGCCTAATAGCTTATCATCATAAAAGATAAGTCTGATCATTAGGTGCAAGTGTCTTTATAATATCTGTAGATTAGTATTAAATTTAATGTATGCGTTAAATGTACTCAAGTTTTCTCTCTCAAATACGAATCGAAAAGTTTCAAATCGCAAATCCTAAATGGATTCATTTTCAATTGTTCGTTCGTTTATTTTTAATTGTTCAGGACTCATTCATTCTCCAATAAATATATTAAATATCCCCCGGCTGCGGATATCGAGAAGTTAACTGTATCAACTTTAAAACAGGGAAGATTACGACAAGAGTAAAAAAAAATATCGTTTTAGCATACGTCACGTAGATCTTTATATGCGTTAAGTGCCTAGAAAATTTTGAATAAAACAAAAGATGCCAAATTTATTATATTACGAGGCCTGAAATTTACATTTTATTTAATTCCAAAAACGTAAGAAAATATATTCTGACAAGAAACATTAAATAATAATAAAAAAAGTAGGAAACTAAGATAATAATGTAATATAGATAATATAATAAAAGTATATATTGGTTAAAACTCACATTAGAAAGAGTTGATTTGGCACTGATTGATATTATTGCTTAGCTATTTTTCGATGCTGTATTGGATTTTCAATTTACTGGTTAATTTTGACCTCGAAGCCTACTATATTTACTAGGTATTTTTTCATAGCGGATACACATCATTTTGAGAATGGGGTATAATTTCACAATGCAAAACATGAATTCGCTGAGCCATCCTTACAACTAAGTTGAAGAGTCAATTTTGTCTTAAATTTGACACTGCCTGTGCGTCCTTTGAGGCCTCATTAAGGTGTAAAACTTACGTTAAATTACAGGTTATTCGTACGCAAATAAATTATTAACACATTTAAAAGGTATAAGGACGTTGGCCTAGTATTATCGGAAACACACACAATTTGTTGTAGATTGTTTACAAAAAAAAATATCATTTTACATCATGCTACAAAAAACAATAAAATCTATAAAACCTACCAAATGTATTAATATGTTCGCAAACTTTATTACACGTGTACAATAATAATTAGTATTAAGAGTTTCTTGTACAAATTCCATTTTTAATTAATTCATCCTGAGAAAAATGATAAATCAACAATAAACAAAGCATAAACAAATTCAAAAATCTTCAATGTAACCATATTAAATGAACAAGTTATAAATTAAAAACTCACCCGATCATCATCAGTGGGGGCTAAAAAAACAGCCGTTCAGTTGAGTATTTTTTCGGGTATTTTTCCTGTAAGACACTCGTTGGATATTCAGTCAAAAAAATCATCAAAAAATATTTTCGCTACACGCTGTTGCGCTGAAGGTAACAAGTGGTCGTTGCCAAGATGGCGGAACTCAAAACATTCACACGTCAAAATCAACACGGAAACGTCTGTATCTAAGCTATTACAAATAATATAATAATAAAACGAAAACACAACACCGAAAATATATAAAAGAACCGATCCTTATTAAAATTTAACGGATTCCTAAACAATTTAATACTGTAATAATAAAAACAAGACGATTTAACGAAGCGACGCGCGGCGCGTATTCCTCGTTCTGTCTGAAGTTGGCGTCATTTGACAGATTTGCGAAGCTTTATAAATTTATAGGTACGTTTGTATGTAGGTCGTATCAAGGGAGAAGAAGTTGGAATTGGGGATGATTTTTTTTGTAACGCGATACCTGACACCTGCTCAAAATCGCCTTCATAGTATGTTGCCGTTAATTTAAGTAAAAATGTGCATTACGATTAATTTATATTGTATACATTGTTTTTTATCCTCTTGTTTTTCTGTAAATCAGAAATCAATTTTATTTATTCCGCTTTTGTACGATACTTGTTTTCATGCCGTAAGATAATAAATGCCAATTAGACAAAATTCTTAAGTAATCATGATCCTGTTGCTACAGTACGGTTTTCTTTTTTTATTATGACACTACCGTACTGTCCATAGGGTGAAAAAACATGTCAAACCCTATTTCAAAATTAAAAAGTGTAAAAATTAATTCAGAAACCTAGTTTTAGAAACTTGTTTTAAGGCTCTGGGCTTTTGTAAATATGTAAGCTTACGTATGCAATTCTTAGTTACGATTGATACTCGATTTTACATTCGAATACGTTAATAATGCATATTTAAGATAAATAACCTTTCGTATTATCAAAGATATATATGATTAATCATTGAATCAAACACTGTTCTTTTTATGAAGATTCCAATATTCGTAAGAAGACATTAACATAATTAATTTATTAATAATTAGATCGCCATTCCATTATTGTTTTCATTTTTTTTTTCGAATATTTAATAAAATCTGTTTTCATTTTCATTGCTTATGATTTAGTTTTTTAGCCACTGGGATTTAGTTTATCCTCGAATATATTTTTACCTATTGAGAATCCTAAGAGAGTGAAACATATTTTAGTGTGGCATCAGGGTAGTTATTTTCAATTAATTATTAATTGACAAATTGTTTATAACTACAGAGAAATTGATTATTTAAATTTAGCAGTACATTGGGACTGAAGCATTCTAATGAGAAACTTACTTAGCAAATAAACATATTGGCATTTTTTTTTTTGATAATGCTGTTGACAACGTCATCTGTGGCAGTATGTATATATGTATATGTATTGTCTAAGTAGCATACATAAGCGTCCCGAACAAAATTTTTTCTTATAAGTTAATTATTCTCAACAGATTTTTTAAAAAGTTAGTTAGTACATAACCTTTACGAATAAAACATTTATTATTTGGGCTCTTTCTTTGAATTGTTGATGTAAGCACTTATGAATATAATGGCCATATACTATTTTCGTCTTGACATCGTATAAAAAATCTAAAGATACAGGACTCTATGCTCAATGGGTTGAACAATTCGCTATCACCATAGCGGAGGAAAACACTGTATAAAAAACTTTGCAATGCAGAAATTCAACTACTCATTGGTTTAGTGGTAAATAAAAAATGTACCAGCCTTATTTTCGTGACACTAAAAAAAATATTTCTTAATGTTGGTAGTTTGAATGCTTTAAAAAATTCATAGTTTCATATTTTTTTTATTTTTCACATACTAGCTAATAAAAACAACATACAAGTATGGGCTAAATATGCAAAGTATGTTCCATATCAAGAAAGT
>JAGVSQ010008745.1:2417-14144 GCA_022683975.1 Rhyacophila evoluta | reverse complement strand
AAATTGAAAGCTTCTATTATAACGCTTAATAAAAACTAACCCTTCAGGTTGGGGGTTGGGCAGAGGGTTAACCACTCACTCCCATAAAAAAACTCCTGGTTACGAAAACTCAACAATAATGCCTCGGACAAACGGTAAATGTAAAAAGAGACAGAGAAGCCTGGAGAGAAGTTGTGCAGTCGATCATGGACCTGAATGGATTGTAGCGCTACATAATAATAATAATGATTTTGCAATATATTATAGTTTGTCAGTCAAACCCTCCAAGAAGGATTTAATAAAACAACGCAAAATTAAGAAAAAAAATATTGATAGATGTACAAATAAATGTATACTAAGTTACAGTTGGTGACGCATCTTTTTGACTTTGTGTGCTAATCCAGTGCTCCCCAACTACTTTTATGTCACGGCCCCCTAAATCTGAAAAAAATAATTCCCCCCCCCCCAAATATTTGCGTATGCGCTTACATCATCTTCTCGGTGTATAAATATATCTGTTATTATTTAACAGACTTAAATATATACTCTTCCTAAATATCTTATTTGGAAAAATATTCATAAATGAATCTTTTTCAATTCGGGAAGCACTTGTACTTAATTAATATACCTGCCCTTGAAGAATATTGGTTTATGCGTCCCACGAAATCGAGAACAACAGCGGCTTTTTATTCCTAAATGCAGAACTAACCTCCCAGTATACATGCTTATGCGGATAGCAATGGTGACGTTTAACTAGATTGCTTCGGTTATTGATATCTTCCACCTGAGTGAGAGTGAGCTTAGATGGATGCTGTTGTATAGATTTTTAAAACCAGGTCGATCCAATTTTTTTAAAAGACTCTGTCTTATTTTTGTTTTTTTTCAAATTCTCTGTGTATTTTAACTTCTATCTTTTTTAAATTTTTGAAAAATAATTCATTTTTGTTACTTAACAATGTCGTGTTTTCTAACTTATAATTTGTTGTTTCACCATGCACAAATAAAATAAATAAATGAAAAAAAATTCATCGCACACAATAAAATAGTATCTTTTATACTATGCCAACACAAATTTCACAGAACACAAATTGTCTCGATAAAATAATAATATTTATAATATGATTTTTTTTAAATTGAACAGAAATAAAATTCACAAAGAATTTGGAGCAAAAATATTGATAACTTTAATTTTATAATATTTTTATTTTCATCTTCTGTAAAAAAGATTGTGTCGTATGTATGTTATATTTATAAAATGTATTATTCAGTCATGAACAATTTATTATTTCACATTGATTGTTTTCTGAAAATTTTAAATTATAATTATTCAACGCCGAGTATATGAATATAAATATAGCTTTGTTAGTATTCTAAAACTCCTCAATTCAAAAACGTAATTTAGAAAAATATATTTAATTTTATTTGGAAATTTTGTTTTGAAAAGAAAACGGTGTTCGCATAAATAAAAAATCATAAAAAACTGCCTTAAGTAAAGGTTTTTTTTTCATCTATGGAATTTTTTCGTCGGTTTTATAATAAATAATTTGATTACTTTATTAGAACAATATCTTACATCAATAAAATTAGAATATAATTTTTTTTTTATGTCATGTTCCCTCCCAAAGTGGAGCATATACAATCTATACAGTGTGAAGAAATCCACTCGAAAGCCAGAGTCTAGACAAAACATGTTGAAAGTACATTTTATATTTTTTGTAGAGTTATGTTTATATATGCTTCGAAAGTGAACCATATGGGTCACAGAGTGTGAAGATGTCCCATCTAAAAGTATATGGATCTCCTCCATGTGAAGACGGTCTTTACAGATTATTTTTCACGAGAATCGTTTGTCAGACCAACTCAACCCAATGGGCTTCCAGTCCTGTATTTTCAGATTTTTTGTAATCCGACCAGATGGGGAATCGAACCCGCATTCCCCGGATTGCTAGGCGCGCACGCTACTCACTACGCTAACCGGGGAGACAAAATATATGTATGGATATAATTGATTCAGTACAATTATTATTAGTAGTTGATATTTATTGACAAATATTTAAGTTATAAGTATAATATAATAAAAGAATTTATAAATTTATTTTGACTGTAATAATGCAGGGTCGTTATTAAAAATAGTTTTTTTTAGTAAAGTAATATTTTATTTTAATATGTAGATGTTTTAAAATAAAATGATAAATTCCTTTGCCATATCAAAATTAATAACTATCGATTTGTAACCCAATACACTGATGGTATTTGAAAAAAATATTTTAGTATAAATATCAACGACTCAAGGATAAAAATTATGTTCTTGTTAAAATAAATAACTCGCTGAAAACTAAATTTTATTAAAAATTTCAAACTTTTTTCGAGCACATTATTAATTTTTATCTCAAATATCTTTACAGCGGCATTGAAATCTGGAGCAAATAGCGACTTACATCAATCAAACGGACATGTCATATCTGATTTCTAAGTTTTATTTTTTTATATTTAAAATAAAAAATATTATTTTGATCACACTAAAGTACACAACTAAAATTATTTTTGCTAGCAATATTAAAAAAAGCAAATTTAAAAATTAGTTAATAAATTTAGCCAGCATTTTTAAGCAGATGTTGACTCTATATTCTGGAATTGTAATTAAAAGCACAAGCTTTATTTAAAATGTGTTTATTCAGAAATGCCACATGCTTTCAGGTTATGGATGGAATGATGATTATGGATATAGATGATAATTTCAGTAGAAGCCCAAAACACGTGTATTTAAACTTTATATAAGCACAACATTGAAGTGCATTAAATTTAAAATTAGTATTATATTTACTCGGTATAATATTATTTAACTTAGTTATTTTTAAAAAACCAAAAGATATTAGGTTGAAGGTCTTTTTGCTGGTCGTTAATTTCACAGGCAATGTTTTTTTTAAGTTAAAAGTAGACACAAATTCGTGATTTTCAGCTTATATCCTTTTGATAGAACGTGTATTAAGTTATTAAAAATTTAAGGCTACGTTCTTTTTCCTTTACATAGTCGATAATATTTATATGTATAAGAACATAAATAAGACAAATGCTTTTTTAAAATATATTTAATTCATTTATTTTATGTATGTTTTCACATTACAAATTATAAGTTTAATACATTAACAACACGATATACACATGATTATAATAATAATATTAAAAAATAAAAAGAATAATTAAATTAATATAGAAAAAAGAATTAATATATATACAGAAGGAAGAAGAGACTGTCTACCAAGTAAATTAGACAGAACCTATTCTAATAATGTATATAATAGCATCTATCTAAACTAACTCTCACCTAGGTGGAAGATATCAATATCTAAGGCAATCTCGTAAAACATCATCATTACTATCCCCATTGTAATGACTACTTGCAGGATAGTCCTGCATTTAGGAATGAAAAACAGCTGATGTTCTCGATGTCTTAGGTAGTTATCAGGGTCGTGCAAACAAATATTAGCCAGAGCGGCAGAGTTATCAATAATACCTCGCATAAATCGAAAAAATGCGTCACCAAATATATTTTCCTCCTCAGTTTTAAGCTACACCAACATCCAATAAAAAAACCATACAATTTAACAACAGTAAAGCCAGAAAAAATACATATTTATTTTATATAACAACACTATGAATTCGGAATAAATAAATTAGTTGTTGGTAAAAAAAACACCGATGAATGATTAACTTCCTGTTCTGTAATATTTGTATCTGAAAAATATATGCTTTAATTTTAAATCAGCACGAGAGAGAATTTATTCCGTTTATCTATCCCAACAGCATTTCATAAAAATGTTATTATTGTTACACAAATAGAAATAAAATTCATTTCCGATTTACTTCGATTCACTTAAAAGTTGGTGATAATTTTGTTTCGGAAAAATATATTGATGAATGCTCTAGATATTTTTTCATTTACAGTATTTAACATTTTTTTACAGCTAATATTTTGCTTAGTAAAAACGCTCGTTATTTTCATAAAATATATGTTTATTGAGTAATTATAACCAATAAAAACATACAACAATCAGTATACAAACACTTTTGTTTGATCTTCCAACAATTCTTTTCAAGTATGAATGCCAAATTTTGTATTACCATACTGTGAATACTTTGTACAACTGATTACTTTTTACAAATCCATGGTGTAGATCAGAGGTTCCCAAAATTTGTTGTCCCGTAGACCAATTGCTGATTGTATCTCTTTTGTATGGACCCCCTGCTTTTCTAATATTGATTTTTTACAAATTTAACAATTATAAATTTGCTTTTGAACTAGACATGGGCTACTCACTTTGATAGGGCTTAATGTGAAGTGGAAATCTTTAAGATAAAATATATGTTAGGTTTTATAGTTAAACATTTATTAATTAAAACGAAACAAAAAAGCAAATCTAATATTTTTATAAAAAAATCAAACCTACTTACACAATTTTATGAAATATAGATATAATTTGGGAATTTATGTTTATTATAAGAGAGTATTACGTAAGTACCTACATAGGTACTATCTGTTAGGTGGATTATTACATTTGCGGGAAGCCAACATTTTGGTGACGGCCTGCCAAAATGGAATCCACTCTTTTGGACCCCCATTTACATCTCATGCACCCCCATTTTTTTTCATTGATGTGGACCCCTTGCAGGTTGGAATCGACCCTTGGGGGTCGATATAGACCACTTTGGGAATCACTGGTGTAGATCAAGCCCTAGAGCCATTGAATATCCATGGCTTGTATCCTATTTCACATAAAATATATATTAATTTCACTTGTAGCAGCATAACTTAGACGTATGACCACTGATATTAAAGATTCACAAGCGAAAACATTGATTACTCAATATCTCTAAAAAATATTTGATTAATCAAAAATTTGCCAAAAATGCTGAAGGTAAAGTATATAATGAATCATTTTTTTAAGAAAATATGGTCAAAGATGATGATAGTGGAAATATTCTGTAAATATTATAATATTTATTTCATCTGTCCATACATATATTATATTATTATATGACTTTTAAATGGATAAGCCACGTGACGATTATGTTTTTAAACTTATTCGAAGAAGAGAGAAGTCTTTGACCGCCACACAAAGCATTTCGTTGTTATTTAATGACAACACATTTAAAACACGCATTATTGAGCTAATTAAAAATATGTTTCATCTATAAATTAATCTCAGAGTTTTGTCGTTTCCACGTGTTTTGAGATAATAAATAAAATAAATAAAAAACCGAAATTATTCTATGATCTAGTTTTTTCATCGAATAGGATATTTCCTGCTAATCTTCATTCAATTTTTTAAAAATATTTGAAATTGAAATCAAAAGAGAATTCTGAGATATTTAAATTTATTATTATAAGACTGGTCTTAATTTTCATACTATTATTATAAATATGATATAAAAATCTAATTAACTAAATTGTTTATTTAGCTGTATATGCTTTGATAGGGTAGTTGAGCGTTGTACTTTGCTGGTTGACATGCTTTGTATTCATAATATGTGGTCTTTTTTCTTTTACTGTGACTTTTAGTCTCTTCATTGTTTAAAACTTAGTAGTTATTGTTCTGGCATATTCTGAGGACTCATAATAAATGGGTCACTTAAAACTTCACGATATAAGTTTTTTTAATGCATTTCAAGTTTATGGCTAGAAAAAAAGCAAGTAACCTTGCGTTAACTTTTGTATTTCTTTATAACTTTTAACATAAAATACTCATTTCATAAATATTCCCCGGTAGCGTGGTTGGTAGCATGCGCGCCTAGCCATCCGGGAAATGCGGGTTTGATTCGCCATCTGTCAGATTTTAAAAATCCGAAAATTCAGGACTAAATGCCCATTAGATTGAATAATTGTCTAAAAAACAGTTCTCGTGAAAAATAATCTGTCAAGACGTCTTCATATTGCGGAGATCCGTTTACTCCTCTTTCGGAGAGGATACCTTCACACTATGTAGATCTATATGCTCTACGTTA
This sequence comes from Rhyacophila evoluta, assembly GCA_022683975.1. Taxonomy (NCBI): domain Eukaryota; kingdom Metazoa; phylum Arthropoda; class Insecta; order Trichoptera; family Rhyacophilidae; genus Rhyacophila; species Rhyacophila evoluta. The sequence continues at coordinate 8,162 of JAGVSQ010008745.1, read as the reverse complement.
GGAGCAAACATTATATAAAAAAACCCAGCAATATGACACGTGATTTACATATTTTAAGTACAACATACTAATTTATATTGTTTGGTAAATACCGATTCACTTACTTTATCATAGATCATTTTAACGAAATCTGATAAATGAATAATCATTCATATACTAAGACATCAGATTATTACATCTAAACACACATTAAAAGCGCGCTCAACTTTCTTTTTGTCTGAATTTTTCACAGTTTTGAAATTACACGATCCATGAAAAACTAATCGATTATTTTATTACTAACAGATTATTTACTTTAACACCGCTTAAAAATCTAAATTCCCTTAATTTAGTTAAGCATTCAATCCATAGCTTATCTTGTAAGCGCTTAAACATTATATAGCTGAATTAGACCGTACAATTTTAATAATTCAGGCCTGGAAAAGCATAGTATTATGAATAGTCACAAAAAAAACAGAAAACGAGCATTTTTCGTCTAGTAGTGCCATTTAATGACTTAATGATGATGTTATTTGATGTTCAATGTTACATATATCGTGAAAATATATGCTCTGAAAATAAATTAATTATTAATTAAAATTAAATACAGCTGCACGCAATCTATCTGCCACTTTTACATGTCTTATCTTTTTTACTCAGTATTTTTTTTAAGTATCTTCCGCGTATAAAGTGAATCGGGTGGATGTATTATATATTTAATTGTAGTAACATTCGCTTTCCTCTCTACCACCCGCCACGTTTCTACACCCGATATACGGGCGTATACTATGACGCAACGAACATGAAGTATTATTCAAAGTGCTGGAAGTGTCCTAGAAGCAGCTTTTCATGACTTTGGATGGCATGCACTAGAATGTGCATGATATAATATCTTGCTGATATTTACCCTTTTTGAAAAGAAACTTTACTACAACTACAAAATTATTCTCCAAAACTATGTCGCAATGACCGACCAGTCCAAAAAATTGTCAACCAACTTGAGAAGCCTTGTAATTGACAATTGTAAAAGAAAAAAAAGTGGCAGTGATCAAATCGGCAATATCCGATATTGAGCAATTCATAAAGATTATTATTCGCTTTACTACCAAGTCGATGATGTTATTGCTGACAACTTATTTCTATGGCCAACAAAACTAAAAAATTGTATATCTTACGCCAGAATGACGATTCCCAAAATAAGCTGACGGTGAACACGAATTGTATATTATCTATTCACGAACATATTACTTTTATAACTATTTCACAAAATGATTTCTTCTATTATATCGTATATGCGTGAAAAGCGGTGAAATATTTTATATATTTCTGGAGGTGTATAAAGTGTTGAGCAAAAAGTTGTAAGCTATTTTGTGTTATGAAAGAAAAATAAAATTCCTAAGTGCGGTCGAGAATAAATTTGGCGTGGTGCGATACGCTAATAAAAGACGCCCAACAGAGCGTCGCGACGCCGTCTTACAAGCGTATTATTATAATATTATTGTAAAGTGACAAATTACTTTGTGATTATGCGATTTAAAATGTGAATATATTTCAACTTTTTGCAATGCATCAACATTTTTTTCAATTAAATTTCCATATCATTTATGTAACGTATTGTTTACATTGTAATTTTGTATTTCATTATATTTTCAACACGACAAATAAATACTTGAAATATTCTATATACAACTGAACGGAAATATAAAAAATTTCAATCCGATTCACAATGAAATATAGCATAATGCAAATAACTCGTTTCCATTATACGCTTAACATATTATATCGATGGCTTAATCTACAAACAGGCCAACTTCATTTGTATAAAATATTCAGAAGCAATCAAAAAACTTTGGTGAACGCGTATGTTACTGCATAAAGTTGACTGGCGTCTACTGATGATTTAACGTATTTCATTTTTTGCGATTTTTTTGCGTTCTGTGTGCGACACAATTAACGCCGAATATTTTTTCTTGCAATGGATAAAGTTAATTGATTTGCAAATTAAGCTGATTGATATATGTTAATTAATCTTATAACCACTTATCTACGACATTTTGTAAAATGTTAAATTAACCAGATTAATGTATATATATTTTATTTAATATACGGAAATGTCCAGGAGCCATCAAGGCAAATTAACCAAACATGGTATCATTAGTAGTAAGCACCGATTTCTAACTTTGGAGACAGCGTTTCGACGGCGTGCCATGTTATCAGTTAAACTTGTCTACATGTTCACAAGTCTACATACTTGCCATAGGGCATGCAAATTTACCGGAAAATGTCATTTCCGTTAAATCGGTAAAACTTTATATTTAATAATTTACCAAAATTACTGTTAAGTAAAAATTTTATAACCACAGTTATACAACTCTACTGGTACATTGGTTTGCTGAAAACCGTTAATATTTTCCTCAAATCGCAGTTGGTCGGCAATTGGTCTGTAAACATAAAACATATATTTAGACTGACATCACTTAATCGACAATTAACAATTTTACCGTTCGATTTACTGCTCTGTTATAAATTGGTCTTCTTATTGAAACGCTTTACACATCTTATATAATTTATATAATTCGTCAAAATAATTCTTTAGCTTTTATTCATTATTTATGTGCCCCGTAGCCAAGATATTAGATCTTCTCGCATCTTAGAACAGCGGGTTCAATTCTATCATCTTAACATCTTCTGGATTTCATACAGGACTAGATACTTTTTGGGCTGAGCAATGTTTAAAAACTTATCTTCGTGAAAAAAATCTGTCTACACATCTCTTACAGAGATCCATTTACTTCACTTTCGGAGCAAACAGCTTTATACTGTGTAGATCCATATACTTCACTTTTGGAAGACAAATGTAAGCTTTTAAATTTCTTCGATTTAACAATACACACAATCTATGTTTAATTTATTACATATAAAAATAAACGTGTGTCAAACATTCTGCCAAATAAATAAGGCAACATGAATTACGACTTAATCCGCATGATGGATCATATCCGCTTCATAGTTGCATCGCATTACCTGTGAATCAATTAATTTCGCGTGCACTTGTTCTTGGCATAGCGCGCGCTTGAGTTACAAAAATAAGTATGCGTGGACGTCGGACATGTGCGTCGCGGCGGCTTGACATTTGAGGGGAGCGCCGCGACGTCCGACTCAAATGCCACAGGCGTCCTTTAACAGTCGTAAATAGACGATGACACTGTATTGAATATTATTGTCGTAGCCAAAAATACATTTTTGCACCTGATTCAACTGAATTATTCGAGAATTCAACATAACTCTGCTAAACTAAATTTTGTTTTTTCCAATAATAATATATCAATAATTGTCTTGTATCAATCTGACAATATCGTCTCTCTTTCAACCTTTATTTATATTTGAAACCTTAAATCTAAACATTTATTACCGAAATGTCATTCAATATTATTCTTTCCTCATATATTATTCAAAAACCTAATGTCTAGACTCTAGACTGTCTATTTACATGTATATTTGTATCATATTATCAAATCCCTTTATCTTTTACTTATTTATTGATATGACAATTCAAAGCATATCAGTCTCATATTTTTTCATTTCCTTCGTTAAATGTGATTTGTCAATATGTTTTTCTTATATTATAAGCTTTCTCGAATTATTTTCTTAGAAGTTTTTCTTAGACAATTTTTAACGCATTTCCAGTATAAAATATAGTTTCTTCTATCATTTTCTAATTATAAATAGTTAATAAAGAATAACTGTTATAATTTTTAGATGTATTTATACCAAATTATCTAAACTGTGTAGTGTTTGTGGCTTTGAATTTTGACCTCACTTTCCTTAAGCTAAATATGTCAACCACAATTCGGTCATATGTTTAATATTATATGTTTATATTATCAAACTAAAATACTGTATTTTCTAAATTTTGGCACTTGATTTTAACATTTTGTACATAATGTCCTACAATAATTATTCGGATTCATCCCTGAAAACCAAATATATTTTTATTTAAATACCAAATTGTACAAAACCTAAGGTCACCATATTAAAAACGTCGTAACCTTTAACAAGAAAATTTAAAAGGTTTGTTTTTTCTGAAAAATAATTGAATTAATATTTTAAATGCGTTCCATTCTCTTCAGAATTTTTTTTTATGGTTCAAAATATTTCCGATTAAATGATAAATATTTAGTCATTTTCAGAATATATAATAAGTGAAGAAATGATAAGTTTTCTATAGTTTGTTAGTATTATGATTTTTGAAAGTTCATTTAATATAAATCGTCTAAATATATCAAAAATCACACATTCACAATATATATGACAACAAAAGTAAAAAAAAAAATAGGAAAAATTTAATCGTTTCTTAAATTTAACTGTAAAAAAATTGAAATATCACATTTTGATATAAAATATTTATAATAAAACAGTTACGAGAATGATTTCTCTTTGAAATCAAAATTTTATCACGCCCGTAGCTACCAAAGAACTTAGTTAATGATCAATAATTTCATTGTAAAAATTACATAAAAAAATATTTTTAGTTTCGCACAATAAATATTATTAAAAATATCGTAGAAATTATTTATAAGAATATCTTTACCTATTAAAGCCAAACGTAATAAGGAAAATGACTACTGACTTTTTCTTGAACCATTTAACAAGTGAGTAATACATTAAGGTTAAGGATAATAATCGAAGGCAATATGCTCGGAGCTGAAAGCTTAAATATTCATCGGAGGCTTTATTTTCTCGCGCACGGATCAACTGGCGGGCCGGAAACATGAAAAATGCATTGGAAAAAACCCCCGAAAAATGTAAACACAAAGTTTTACGGGTAATTTGTTCGGCGGCTACCTCGGAATCGCGTTAAATTGGCCAAAAAGGTTTATTTATTATCATTGTTTTGTTTTTGGTTCGTTTTCACCGCACTTTTATATTTATACTTTCAGCCTATTTACTGGAACACTTTGGCCGCCGCGCAGGGAATGTTTAGAATACGCATTTAAACGTAATAACATGTTACGTCTCCATTATTTTATTTCTATTGTAAGCTTTCTGAGTTAAATGTTCTTGAAAAGCTCAAACCATTTGATGTTTTATAGCAAAAGGAGATTATTTTTAGTCTAGACTCCTTGCCTATAACACAATTCGAGAATTTTATTGTTACAAACCGCGTCATAAACAATCGTGCCTACATCCAGTTAACAAAATCTAAACATTATAATTTATCTAAACAATTAGTATTGTTTAAAAACTTGTACACATAATTTTAAACTATACAAGCCTTAATGCACAGTTGATATTTTATTAATATCTTTATGGAATATGATATAATAGACATTATTACGATTTCATTTTTTCACAATCTCATTAAATCGAAACATTTATATTTATATTCACAGTGGATTCGTAAAGGAATATAAACCATTTAACAATGTAATTTTTTGACTTAAAATTCACAATTTTTCATTGTGATTAATATGTAAGTCGCAGTTGATTGAGAAAGTTTTTAATTTCTGTTTTAACAATATCCAGTCAGTAGAGCACATATGGATCTTTACATTATGTAAATATCCACTACAGAAAGAGTATAGTAATTTCCGCAATGTGAATTAATTTAACATTTTTCCGCAAAATTGATTATCAGCTGATTTGTCAACTCATTTCCATTTTTTATTTAAGTCCTTGGCATCTTAGGACTCAAATTTCAATCTCTGCATTGCTAATTACGCGTTCCTTATCTATTCGCAAAAAAAACAAAAAAACCAAAAATAA